>JAKWJD010000162.1:0-26543 GCA_027705065.1 Solanum peruvianum
GAGTGTTTGGGAAATATCCCATGGTATTTAGAGGGTTTAGGGATGAAAAAAAAAATTGTTGGGCAAATTTAGGAAGTTAATTCCTAATATTGGGAATTTGGTTTTGCATCACACAGCAGTCATGAGTGTTCTACCTCAAAAGCCATTTCCAAAATTAAAATTTTAAATGACCTTCTCGTCGCAGAGCTATTCACCAAATTTAATTTTTTAAAATCATTTTCTCATGTGTAGCTACCTTAAGTCATTCCTAAAAAATATCATGAGATCCTTCCAATCATAAATCACGATCCTTGAATCTATAATTCAATTCATGAACTGTTAAGAGTCAAGTGAAGAAGTTAAGAGTCAAGTCAAGAAGTCAAGAGTCAAATCACGATAAGTTCTTAATGTTTTAAAAATTCTTCCACAAATGTTTTAATCTTTTTTTAAAACTTATGTTTCAGAATTAATTAAAGAGTTGAGATTTGAAGTTCATTTCTACAAATAATTATATTGGAACTAAGTATTTTCCAAGTAGTTTAATTCAATTAAACGGAAAATTGAAATTTAACTACACTAATTTTACATTTTACCTTTAAAACCTAACATTTGTTTACATATTCCCAATTCAAATTCTAAAGTACGTCCCATACACATAGACCCAATTCAAAACTCAAGGCTAAAATAGTGAAATTTGAAGGAATTGAAAAATGTATCTTTATATTATTGTTTGTTAAATTTGATTAAATCATAAATCAAATCGAAAATGTAAAAATCAAATTGAATTGAATTTATTCATGTCACGACCCAATTCGAGGACGCGACTGGCACCCACATTTACCCTCCTATGTGAGCGAACCAACCCATCTAAACCTTAACATTTCAATATAATATCAACAGAAAATAATGCGGAAGACTTAAACTCATAAATAAAACAACTCAACTATTATTAATATTCCCAAAACCTGGAAGTCATCATCACAAGAACATCTATCGCAAATTTCTAAACTAAAACTGTCTAAGAACAAAATACTAAAAAGCTAGTCCATGCCGGAAGTTCAAGGCATCAAGACTTGAAGAAGGAGACCCAGTCCAAGCTAGACGCATTAGCTCACCCTGAATTTCCGATGGAGTGAAGACTGGCTTGATCTACTACTGAGTCGAAGTTGACGGAACGTTTGCTGCATAACACAAATAACAAAGGGAAAACATAAAAGTAGGGGGTCAGTACAACCACACGTACTGAGTAAGTATCATCGGCCAACTCAAAATAGAAGATAATATATATCAAGTAATATTATAAATCAACTATAAACTCAACATGTAGCAACAACAAGTATCATAATCGTCAATAAATACCAACAAGTTCATCCATGAGGACTCAAGCCTCAATACCACACTCATTTGGGAAATAAGTTCATTATGTTGAGTATATTATCATCTTTCAAGATTCATTATCTTTCTTCCTCTTGTGTCGGTACGTGACACTCCGATCCCCTACCACTATGTGTCGGAACGTGACACTCCGATCCCCTATATGTGTCGGAACGTGACACTCCGATCCCCTATATGTGTCGGAACGTGACACTCCGATCCCCTATATGTGTCGGTACGTGACACTCCGATCCCCTATATCTACGTGTCGGTTCGTGACACCCGTACCACTAATACTATGTGTCGGAACGTGACACTCCGATCCACTATTACTATGTGTCGGAACGTGACACTCCGATCCACTAAATCATTCCTCCGTTCATCAAGCCTTCTCTATACCAAGGCATCATCAATCCCATTACTTTAATTCGTCATCAAGCCTTCTTTTATACCAAGGCATCATCATTAATATCATAGATTAAAGTTCCTTTCAAATTTGGGATTCAATGGTTCATCATACTTGTTTTATCAAAGTCACAAAATCAATTTCATACAAGCATACAATTAAGCATATAGACAGGTTTACAATATCATCAACACATATATGCACTATTAAGAGTTCACTACGAATATCGTAAATAAACCATAACCTACCTCCACCGAAGAATTGAAATCGACAAGAAATCTCCCAAGCTTTGTTATTCTCCTCAGCCTCTCGATCGATCTCTTATCCCTCTTTCTGTTCTTTCTCTTTTGTTTTCTTATGTTCAAACCCTCTTTCTTTTACCCTAATTAATCATATAATTAAGTGTGAAAAAGGACAATAAACCCCTCTAATTAACTTAAGGTTACCCCTTTTAACCCCTAAGTAATTAGACTTATTAATGTTACCCCTCAATCTTTATAATTAAGGAAAGAATAGTCAAAAACGACCCTTAAAACGTGTGGAGAAATCCTAAACTGCCTGGGATTGCGTGACCTGTGACGGGCGTCGTGCCTGCGACGATCCGTCACGGTGGTCGTCGCAGCTCCCTCGAGCTCAAGTGGCCTGTGACGGCCCGTCACAGCCGTGACGGTCCGTCCTGTTCCTCCGTCATGACGGTCAGAAACTCGTTTCTTGTACCAAATTCTCAAAAGTTGAAGTGTTTTGCAACGGGGGCTCACGGACGTTCGTCGTGGATGTGACGGCACGTCCTGCAGGCCCGTCACAATTTACAGAGAGTCGATTTTCGTACCCAATTTCAGAATTCTAAGTATGCTGCAACGATACACTCGACGGGCCGTCGTGCCTACGACGGTCCGTCGTGGTTTCCGTAGTATCGGCCCAGTTTTTCCAGAATAAAATCTGCTGCTCAAAACGACTAAATAGGTCGTTACAATAGATACCAATTTACCCATCGTTCGTCCCCGAACGATCAAAGGAAGAAAAACAATGGCGAAAAGGAGTACCTGAATCTGTAAACAGATGTGGGTATTTTTCTTGCATATCTGCCTCCTTCTCCCAAGTAGCCTCTTCAACGGTCGATTCTTCCATTGCACTTTGATGGATGCAATCTCTCTCGACCTCAGTTTGCGAACTTCTCTATCTAATATAGCAACCGGTTCCTCTTCATAAGTCAAGTTCTCATCCAACAAAACTGAATCCCACGGATAATGTAGTTTCCATCTCCGTGGTATCTCTTCAACATGGATACATGAAAAACCGGATGCACTCCGGACAGCCCTGGGGGCAAGGCTAATTCATAAGCCACCTCCCCTATCCTCTTAAGCACACTTTAAATGGTCCAATATACCTTGGACTTAGCTTACCTCTTTTTCCAAACCGCATCACCCCTTTCATGGGCGAAACCTTCAACAAGACTTGTTCACCTTCCATGAACTCCAAGTCTCTAACCTTTCGGTCTGCATACTCCTTTTGTCTACTTTGAGCCGCTAAAGCTTTTCTTGAATAGCTTTCACCTTCTCCATAGAATCTCTCAACAGATCAGTCCCCCAAGGTCTAACCTCAAAGGCATCAAACCAACCAATGGGAGATCTACACCTCCTCCCATACAATGCTTCAAATGGGGCCATGTCGATACTGGAGTGATAGCTATTATTGTATGAAAACTCTGCCAACGGTAAGAAGCTATCCCAATGGCCACCAAACTCTATCACACATGCACGAAGCATATCCTCCAACACTTGAATCGTTCGCTCAGACTGACCATCGGTCTGAGGGTGAAATGCGTGCTAAGGTCCAACCTAGTACCTAATTCAGCATGTAATGTCCTCCAAAACTTAGAAGTAAACTGCGTACCTCTATCGATATGATGGAGAGTGGAACTCCATGCAACCGAACGATTTCTGAGATGTAGATTTTGGCTAACTTCTCTGCATTGTAGGTCACCTTGACAGGAATGAAATGAGCAGACTTAGTTTACCTATCAACAATCACCCAAATGGAGTCATACTTACCCAATGTCTTGGGAAGACCAACCACGAAGTCCATCGCGATTCTCTCCCACTTCCATTCAGGAATGGGCATTCTCTGAAGTGTTCCTCCGGGCCTTTGGTGTTCATACTTTACTTGTTGACAATTTGGACACTTGGCAACAAACTCAACAATATCTCGCTTCATTCTACTCCACCAGAAGTGTTGCTTTTAGGTCGCGATACATCTTGGTTGCACCAGGATGTATAGAATATCCGGAACTATGAGCTTCTGTAAGAATAGTGGTGATCAAATCATCGATGCGGGGTACACATACTCTTCCCTTAATCCTCAAAACACCTTCCCCATCGATTATTGCTTCCTTAGCCTCTCCTTGCAACACTTTATCTCGAATTCGCCTTAGTTTCTCATCATCAAACTGTTTCCCCTTAATCTGATCAAGAAAAGAGGATTTTGCCTCTACACAAGCTAACAATCCTCCCTTCTCGTTTATTTCTAACCTCATAAGGTCATTAGCCAAAATCTGCACTTCTCTAGCCAATGGGCGTCTAGAAGCTTGCAAATGAGCTAGACTTCCCATGCTTCCGGCCTTCCTACTCAGGCATCTGCCACAACATTTGCTTTTCCCGGATGATACAAGATAGTGATGTCGTAGTCCTTCAGTAGTTCCATCCATCTCCTCTGTCTCAAGTTCAAGTCTTTCTGAGTGAATACATACTGTAGGCTACGATGGTCCGTGTAGACTTCACACTTAACCCCATACAAGTAGTGTCTCCATTGCTTTAGTGCAAATACTACCGCGGCCAATTCCAAATCATGAGTTGGATAGTTACGTTCATGCACTTTTAATGTGTCTTGAAGCATAAGCATCACTTTCTTCTCTTGCATTAGCACTGCACCCAAACCCGAATAGGATGCATCACAATAGACAATGAAGTTCTTACCCTCTACGGCAAGGTAAGGATAGGCGCGGTAGTCAACAAAGTCTTAAGCTTCTGGAAGCTTCCTCACACTCATCTGACCATACAAATGGAACATTTTGCTTAGTCAAGTTCGTCAATTGGGAAGCAATAGAAGAGAATCCCTTGACGAATCGGCGGTAGTAGCTAGCTACTAAACACAAAACTCCTTATTTCTGACACGTTTGTAGGTCTTACCCAATTCTTCACTGTCTCAATCTTGGATGGATCCACCATCACCCCATCCTTAGAAACCACGTGCCCCAAGAAGGACACTGAATCTAGCCAAAACTCACACTTGGAGAATTTCGCATAAAGCTTTTTCTTCTCAACAACTCTAACACTATTCTCAAATGCTCCTCATGTTCCTTCTTACTTTTGGAGTATATCAGTATATCATCAATAAACACAATCACAAAGAGGTCCAAGTATGGCTTGAAAATCCCGTTCATCAAGCTCATGAAGGCAGCAGGGGCATTAGTAAGACCAAACGACATTACCACAAATTCATAATGCCATACCTAGTTCGAAAAGCAGTCTTTGGAACATCCGTTGCTCGTATTTTCAATTGGTGATAACCGGACCTCAAGTCAATCTTTGAGAAGACACAAGCACCTTGTAACTGATCGAACAAGTCATCAATGCGAGGAATGGGGTACTTGTTCTTAATAGTTACTTTGTTCAACTGTCGGTAATCTATGCACATTCGGAAACTCCCATCCTTCTTCTTCACAAATAGCACCGGAGCACCCCAAGGAGATGCACTTGGTCTAATGAAGCCTTTGCTCAACAACTCTTGAAGTTGTGCCTTTAACTCTCTTAATTCGGCGGGAGCCATCTCTAACGGGGGTATAGAAATGGGGCGAGTACCGGGTTCCAAATCAATGCAGAAGTCTATCCCTATCTGGTGGCATACCAGGAAGATCTGCAGGGAACACATCCAAAAACTCACAGACTACCGAAACTGACTCAATCGAAGGTACTTGAGTAGTGTCATCCTTGAGATGTGCCAAGAAAGCTAAACACTTTACTCACCATTTTTCAGCGAAGAAAGGAGATGATGATACGCACCGGATTGGAAGTGTAGTCACCCTCCCACACTAACGGATCTGCCCCAGGCTTGGCTAACGTCACCGTTTTAGCATTACAATCCAAAATCGCAAAGTTTGGAGAAAGCCAAGTCATACCCAGAATTACATCAAAGTCACCCATTTCTAAAATAACCAAATCTACATAAGTGTTGCTCCCCACAAAATTCACCAACAAGACCTATACACTTTTTCGACTATCACAGACTCACCCACCGGAGTAGAAACACGAATAGGCATGTCAAGTAATTCACAATGTAAATTTAGACCGTTAGCAAATGAGGAAGATACATATGAAAACGTGGATCAGGATCAAACAACACAGAAGCCATGCAATCACAAATCAGAAGATTACCTGTGATAACAGCATCAGACGCCTCCGCTTCAGATCTCCCAGGGAAAGCGTAGCAATGAGCCCCATTATTTGTCTGTCCGTTGCCCCTACCATGTTGTGTAGTAGTGGCTCCGTTTTGACCTCACCTCTGCCGTTTTGGTGACCACCATTACCTCGGACCACCACGCCCTCCAGAAGCGGCCTCTACCATGACCACCTCTACCTCTAGCTATTGGGGTTCTGTAACTCTGTTTTGGAAAATTCCTCCTAATATGTCCAATCTCCCCACATCCATAGCACTCTCTGGAATGGGCATAGGTCTCTCGGAGTAGTGTTGACCGTTCTGAGGTGGACCCCCAACTACAGTCTGTAGTGAAGACTGTATTGGTCGAACTGAGTGACCTCCGGAGTTCTGTCCTCTAGAGTAGGAACCATTAAACTCACCTCCCCTTCGAAATCTCTTTGATGTCGATGTCGTGGTGAAGTCATCTGGCTTCACTCCTTCCACCTCTATCACAAAGTCTACCACCTCTTGGAAGGATGTTGCTGTTGCCGCTATCTGTAAGGCTGAAATCCGCAATTCTGACCTCAACCCCTTCACAAAACGGCGGATCCGTTCTTGTGGACTGAAACAGAGTTGGGTGGCGTATCTGGATAGTGCGCGAAATTTAGCCTCGTATGCATAACCGTCATCATTCTACCTTGCTCCAGACTCAAGAACTCATCCCTCTTTCTATCTCTCAAAGTCCTTGGGATATACTTCTCCATAAACAGGGTAGAGAATGATTCCCAAGTCATTGGTGGTGCCTCTGTTGGTTGACACTCAACATGTGAACGCCACCACACTTGGCGTTCCCTTGGAACTGATAGCTCACGAACTCGACACCAAACCTCTCTACTATCCCCATTTTGTGTAGTAGCTCATGACAATCAACCAGAAAATCATAAGCATCCTCAGATTCTGCACCCTTGAAGGTTGGAGGTTTCAATTTCAAGAACTTACTGAAAAGTTCATGCTGATCGTTTGTCATAATAGGCCCAGTAGTCAACGTGGAAATATGCCTATTCCCAATTGCATCCATGCGGGGAGCCATAGTAGCCGCATGTCGTATCTCTGAAACCGGAGGTGTTGGTGCAGAAACCACTGGAGGTGCTGACCCTGATCAGACAACCCGCTAAGATAAGCAAGTACTTGGTTGATCATCTCTGGGGTAGGTTGGGGTGGCATTTCCTCATTCTGCCCTTGTTCGGTTTCCCCTTCCTCACCCTCTCTTACTGCATCCTCAGTCGGTGGAGGAGTCACTGCCCTAGTATCAGATGGGCTAGGGGCTCGTCCTCTTCCTCTAGAGGACGTCCTCCCACGACCTCTTCCACGACCTCTTGCCGCTGTTCTCCTCGAGCCACAGCCCCAGTGGCTGGCTCAGTAGTTTCCTGTCTTTCCGTTGTGCTGCTGGTGCGGTCGTTGCTCTAGTTCTAACCATCTGCGAAATAGAGTGAAGATGGTCAGATACCAATTTGTATCACCTAGATACCAATTGGACTCAAGTAGTAGCACGAAGAAAGAATGAAAGAATGGAATTTCCTAAAGTCTTATAGCCTCTCAAGGAAAAGTAAAGGCGTCCCCCAACCGTTCCTTAAGACTCTACTAGACCTGTTCTTGTGCGATGAGACCAATGAACCTAATGCTCTGATACCAAGTCTGTCACGACCCAATTCGAGGACGCGACTGGCACCACATTTACCCTCCTATGTGAGCGAACCAACCCATCTAAACCTTAACATTTCAATATAAATAATAGAAAATAATGCGGAAGACTTAACTCAAAAAAAAAAACTCAACTATTATTAATATTCCCAAAACTGGAAGTCATCATCACAAGAACATCTATCGCAAATTTCTAAACTAAAACTGTCTAAGAACAAAATACTAAAAAGCTAGTCCATGCCGGAAGTTCAAGGCATCAAGACTTGAAGAAGGAGACCCAGTCCAAGCTAGACGCATTAGCTCACCCTGAATTTCCGATGGAGTGAAGACTGGCTTGATCTACTACTGAGTCGAAGTTGACGGAACGTTTGCTGCATAACACAAATAACAAAGGGAAAACATAAAAGTAGGGGGTCAGTACAACCACACGTACTGAGTAGTATCATCGGCCAACTCAAAATAGAAGATAATATATATCAAGTAATATTATAAATCAACTATAAACTCAACATGTAGAAAAACAAGTATCAAATCGTCAATAATACCAACAAGTTCATCCATGAGGACTCAAGCCTCAATACCACACTCATTTGGGAATAAGTTCATTATGTTGAGTATATTATCATCTTTCAAGATTCATTATCTTTCTTCCTCTTGTGTCGGTACGTGACACTCCGATCCCCTACCACTATGTGTCGGAACGTGACACTCCGATCCCCTATATGTGTCGGAACGTGACACTCTGATCCCCTATATGTGTCGGAACGTGACACTCCGATCCCCTATATGTGTCGGTACGTGACACTCCGATCCCCTATATCTACGTGTCGGTTCGTGACACCCGTCCCACTAATACTATGTGTCGGAACGTGACACTCCGATCCACTATTACTATGTGTCGGAACGTGACACTCCGATCCACTAAATTCATTCCATCCGTTCATCAAGCCTTCTCTATACCAAGGCATCATCAATCCCATTACTTTAATCGTCAAGCCTTTTTTATACCAAGGCATCATCTAATATCATAGATTAAAGTTTCTTTCAAGATTTGGGATCAATGGTTTTCATCATGCTTGTTTTATCAAAGTCACAAAATCAATTTCATACAAGCATACAATTAAGCATATAGACAGGTTTACAATATCATCAACACATATTATGCACTATTAAGAGTTCACTACGAATATCGTAAAATAACCATAACCTACCTCCACCGAAGAATTGAAATCGACAAGAAATCTCCCAAGCTTTGTTATTCTCCTCAGCCTCTCGATCGATCTCTCTATCCCTCTTTCTGTTCTTCTCTTTTGTTCTTATGTTCAAACCCTCTTTCTTTTACCCTAATTAATTATATAATTAAGTGTGAAAAAGGACAATAAAACCCTCTAATTAACTTAAGGTTACCCCTTTTAACCCCTAAGTAATTAGACTTATTAATGTTACCCTCAATCTTTATAATTAAGGAAAGAATAGTCAAAACGACCCTTAAAACGTGTGGAGAAATCCTAAACTGCCTGGGATTGCGTGACCTGTGACGGGCCGTCGTGCCTGCGACGGTCCGTCACGGTGGTCGTCGCAGCTCCCTCGAGCTCAAGTGGCCTGTGACGGCCCGTCACAGCCGTGACGGTCCGTCCTGTTCCTCCGTCATGACGGTCAGAAACTCGTTTCTTGTACCAAATTCTCAAAAGTTGAAGTGTTTTGCAACGGGGGCTCACGACGGTCCGTCGTGGCTGTAACGGCACGTCCTGCAGGCCCGTCACAATTTACAGAGAGTCGATTTTCAGTACCCAATTTCAGAATTCTAAGTATGCTGCAACGATACACCCTCGACGGGCCGTCGTGCCTACGACGGTCCGTCGTGGTTTCCGTAGTATGGCCCAGTTTTTCCAGAATAAAATCTGCTGCTCAAAACGACTAAACAGGTCGTTACAATTCAATTTGTCTTTGGTTTAACATTTCACCAAATCGAAAATTGAGGAAGCGAATAGAGATTCACAAACCGAACCGCACAAACTGAACACCCTACCCTATTGACTGTACATTACTATTTATGTATAATGACCTTAAAATTATACATTATCATATATGTATCTTGTTCTAATTTAAAAACAATTGACTTAAAGAAGAAATTTATCATACATGCAATCATTCTAAGTAACATTTTTTGTGATTGCTAGATAACACTATGGTTAGTTGACAAGTATCTAATACATAAAATAAAGTATGAAATTAGTTCAATTTGATATGCATGTGTTAATGAAGTGGTGCAACTACGTGTTAAATGTTAATCGAATGACTGGAGATAAGTAATAACATTTAATACATAGACAATTTGAAAATTTTACATGAATATGTATCATATATAAAATAATTATGAATATGATATATGCAGACTTAATTTGTTATACAACAACGTTTCTTATAAATAATAACCTGTAATATATAACGATGTTCTATACATAAAAAGGTTATGTACATTTACATAATTATGAATATGATAAAAAATGATATGTTATAAAACATTAGTGTGACAATAATATTTGATAATGTCTATCATTCTAGTTGAATAAGTACGTGTTCATGTATCTAGTAGAAAAAAATAACGAAATTTTGTTAAGTTATGTATCAATACATATTTATAAACATGATATATACTTATTTGTGTTCTAATAAATTCGGATTATGAATCAAAACTAATATTTATACATGATGAAATTATAATGTAATATAAAGTTGAAACACAGGAATTATACATAAATTTATCAATCAAAATCAACTAGATACAATAAAAATACGAACCTTGCATGCAAAAGTGTATTTAGTAATATGTCCTAATTTTCTCCCTTTTTTGTATCAGAAAAAAATGAATAACATAAAATTGAAAAACAAATGTACCGTGAGGAGTGATATGAGAGATCCAACTTTCCTACCTTTTTTGGGGGTGGGTATGGGGGTGGGGGTACACACCAGTTTAGAAGATTAAGGTATATCATTCTTCGACTTTGACTTCTCAAAATTATGATTTCTCACTGATAATGGAACATGCAATTGTTTGAATCTATTTTAATCCCAATCATCATCTCAAAATCATAAATATGATCAATTAAGGTGAGAATAACTGCATAATTTAAATACTAAAATAAGGAGCATCAATCATATGTATTAGAAATTTGAAGATGCAAAATGAAAACAAAAAGAAGAAAGAAATGATGAACTGTAAGTTCGAGAGGAAGAAAAACTTCATACTGAGAAATTTTCAATCGATTGAGTGGTGCAAAAAAAATTGAAACTCAAAAGTGTACTTCAGGAAATAATTGTTGAGATTGAGGGAGTGAAATAGGAAGAAACAAATTACATTTGTGAATTAGAAGCTATGTATCCTTTAATACCCCTAAAATACTAGACCAACATTGGCATGTTGATGCACCATTTTTTAATAAGTAGAATATATATTATTCTTATATTGGGAACATGAAATTTTGCGATATTTCAAATCTTGCTTAATATAATTGTGATCGTAATTTAAGGAATTGTAAAGGGGTATTTACATAATATTCTGGTTAAAATTATGTTTGACTTGAAGCGGGGTGAGGGTAATACATATAAGTATATATGTATGCATTTTGGGCATCCACCTTTAAAGTATATGTGTACATATGATATGGATCACCTTTCTAGCTATATATTGTCACAATTCCTTTGATTAATGGGTCCGTGGTTCACCACTAGTGCCCTCCCAAATACAGCTCAGAAAAAATTGGCTAATGTCAACCCACGGACAAACCTACATTCTGTATGTCAAACAACAATCCTTGGTGTGTGTCAGTGGATCAAGACCTCATTACCCAGCCCATGATAGGAACCACGATTGACTAGTACAGTCCGTAGATAGACCTATGGACCGTAGATGAACGTTAGCTGTTAGTTAGGGGGAAATTGCATATTAGGTCAACTTCAAATGGTTATAACTCCTAGAAAAAAATCAATTAAGTGTCCTATGACCAATCATATGATAAATAATTTAATCATCTTTCCAAGGCCACTATATTTTCTAAAATCCGACCTTCGAGTAAAACATTATGCATTTTTTAGTGAAGGCATGTCGAGCAAACTAAAATGAAAGACCGTCAATTGAACGACGGCCCATCAGTCAAGGTCGTCGATTACTCCAACAACAATTATTTAAGGGGTCTTTTAGTCTTTTTGTAGTTCATTTAACCCCTAAGATACACCATTTAAACCCTAAATCATGAGATTTTACTCAGTTTAAGACTCGAGTCATAACTAAAATTAACCTAAGGGAAATCCTTAATAAAAACATAGAAATTAGAAGCAAGAGACCATAAAAAGTTCAAGAACCCTAGTTCAGGAAGACAACAAGGTTCCATCAGTTCCAGCACCAAAATCAAAAGATTTCTCTATGAATTTCATCAGAAGGCATGTGGAATTTCACTACTGGATCCTTTCACCCATTATATCCCTAGATATCAATTAATTCATGATTCTCTTATCATGATTAGAACTAGGGTTTCTAAGAACTTCATTTAATTATCATTAATTAGTTACTTATATGTTCCAAATTAGATCACTTTGTTAATATTCAGTTTACGCATGAATTTCACAATCATAGCTTTGTATGTCTTTAGTTCTTTAATTACACATGCCAGGTAAGATATTTTAGTTATTAAGTCATACATGCCTCATTTATTAATGCATTATTACCAGATTAATTGTTGCATTCTCAGTTTGAGATATCCACTATTTACAGAAACTCAGTCATAATAAGTTAACTACTTAATTCGTTGGGAGTAGCATAATACAAAGTTGGACTAGGGTTTAACGTACCTAAATAGTCCAAAAACTACTATCCGAATAGGTTGTAAGTCCCCTCTGTAGGCATTTGTTTAGTGATTACACCAGCATTCATTTATACCTTTAGTAGGGTTATTTGGGTCCTCTCAATGGGACATATACATCGTTCTTCACACTTAGCTCATGTGGTTTCATTATCGTTTATTAGTAGATCCCACAGTTTAGTCAGACTCTATTGAATTGGTCATATTTATAGTTCAGTTAGTATTTAGTCTCAAAATGTTATAAATTTTGTCATTGCATCAAGTTAGCTTAGAATTCAGTACATCCTGTTCAGAATATTACACTTTCTTTTGTATTTGTTCAATTATGTAGGTTTAGGTTCTGATCAACAAAATCACACTTAGATTAGTTTCCGATCTCCAGTCTAGTAGAATCAATTGTGAGTCCTCATTCTTCGAGGACAATAGGCATGAGTTTATTTAAGTATTTTTATTCCTTTAGTTTCAGTTTTTATTAGACTCAGTTGGGGCCTGTCCAAACATTTCTAGACAGTTAGAGGCTTTTTTCAAAGATGGTTAAATTGAACTTAGAGTCGAGGTAATATGTTCTTTGTATTAAGCTCATAAGTATTTTATTTATAGTAGTTATACTATATGGTTATTCCCTATATTTTAATTTTAAATACGATTTAGCTTCCGCATAATTTTTTTCTTTAGTATTCTCAGCATCCAGATCATGCTTAGATCAATTCCTTATCTCAAGTTGAGCAGAATCAGTGGTGAGTCCTCATTCTCCAAGGACAAAAGTCATGAGTTTATTTCTGTATTTATAGTCATTTAGTTTAAGTTTTTGTTAGACTTAGCTAGGGCCTATCCCGACATTTATAGTTAGGTTCAGCATAGGGTTGAGTTAATATGTTCTTTGTATTAAACTCAGTAGTATTTCATTTATCTCAGTTATAGTATATGGGTATTCCCCATCTATTCATTTTAATTATGATTTAGCTTCTTCATCAGTTTTTTTCTTTAGTATGCTCATGATCATGCCTGCAGGGTTAGATTGGGACCACTTGTGGTTCTAGGTCTCGTGTCCTCTTCTGAGGGATAGCTCGAGGTGTCAAACTAATTTAGCTATTACGTATACGAAATAAAAGACGCAACATAGGAAAACTTATGTCCAGATTTCATATTTAGAAATCATGTATGGACAAGTGTTATTTTTGCGATGATAATCTTTTGTGCAAAATATATTTTGCGGTGATCCTTGATTCTTTTAAAACTTAAGAGATGTACCTACAACATGAAAGATATACACTTGATTTTTTTACTTTCCTTTTCAAATCTAGGTTGCAACATTAGGTGCTAGGCTATCCAGAATTACTATTTTGGGAGCATGGTCGTGTTTGCACAGGATAAGATTACTTGTGATGATAATCCTGTTTTACTTCAACATTATTGAGATACTAGGAATTAAACAGGTTATTTAATTGTATTTTTAACGTTGTATATACTCGTGAACAAGTGGACAACCTTTATAGGTTTGTTCGTCTACGGTTTGAACTCGCGAAGTTATTTTGGACAGTTTCTATGATAAAGCATTTATGTTTGTGTGTAAACTTGTATTTGTACTCTTTTTACCTGCTTGTATATCTGAATATTATTCTTTGTATCTTGGTTACCTCTTGTGACTTTGAATTTTTGTGTTGGTATCGTTTCTGTCGTTAAAGACACTTCTGTAACTCGCGCACTTATTGTCACGACCCGGATTATGGAATCCGGATCATAACCAGCATTGTTGACCTCTCAGAGGTCGCAGACAAGCCTCATCTTTCATTCATCACATTCATCTAGTTAAATTTGCGAAAAATTTAAAATTGTTTGTATGTATGAAATATACATAGACTTCATATAATTATTAACTAGATACATCATATACTAAGCTCAACATAAGAGAACAACCATCTAACATAAAGAATCAATTCAAAACTAAATTGAATAGATCATAAATAATTTCTCAAACATGGCCTTATTACAAAGCTTCGAAATGAAGGTGCAAAAGAAACACTAGGGACAACATCCAAAAGCTATGTCTAAAACTAAGGGTAGACTAAATTTTTAGCATCCTCAAAATCATGAGGACCTACCAAACGGTTTGGAGAGACGTTGAAGTCCAAACTGCTGCAAGTGTCGTCAATATGTACTCTGACCTGCACCTATAAGAATAGTAAATAGTAGGGGTTAGTACACCACTTGTACTAAGTATGTGTGTATGCACACATACACATAAGGCTATGCATGATCAAAGAAAGCTCTTCCTAAATGACATATTATTTCTGAAAAGACTAGTGACTAGACTTTCCTAAATTGTTAGATGTGAATTGTGGTATGAATATGATGTATGTTAATGCATTCAAAGCACATAACTCATTTTCTATATGATTAAAAACGTTAGAATCATCCACATGATTTTAGAACAACTCGGGCGAAGATTTGAGATTTATAGTTCAATAATTCTTTTGGTCCTATGTTTTACTTACAAGTCCAATGATTAATTGTAGTCCCATACCCACAATGAATCGATGTAACTAATCAAAGGACTAAGGAATGATTTCCCTACCTTATAGTGAGTCATTTTTTACATTATATATTCATTACCTTTCATAAGCAATTCTCTATTGATCATGCCATTGATTTCATTACTTTCATATTTTATATATAATACATTTCATATACACGAGTCTTTGGAATCGTTGATGTAGCATAAGACATCTCAAGTGAGGGCCCAACACATAGGACCTCAACCCGAGGGCCTTCTTTAGCAAACACAGAGTCTGCTTCATTCGTTCATTCATACTTCACATTATTCATTTCATTAATTAGTAGGATGATGTAAGCATCAGCTGTACCTAGGATGAATTTTAAGACTCTCATCAGGATCATGAAGTACAATAACCAAGAATGACCTAATGTCATTACTTGAATCTGATTTCACCTCCTGATTGTCTTGCAGAAACACCCTCGGTATTGTTCATTTCATTATCTTTTATACATTGAGTAACTCCAAACTTAACCAACATAGATCATGTGAGTATCATGAAATCCAATGTCTACCCCACACTGAAAAGAGGTGGAGTCACCAGCCAATGTGACCCAAAACATGCTAGCGTACATGGGAATTAACCCGCGCCACATCCCTATATTGGAAGTATAGCTTCAAACACTAGGATATATAAGGTGACCCAAACCCGGCTTGCCGGACAGTCTCATCTCAAGAGTGTTACGTGAGTTTTTGCCCTTCCTGAAAGAAGGCATCACCATTCATAGCTAGCCTATCAGTGCTCAGTATAAATCTCTATTTCATTCAGCTCATACTTCATGGAAGCTGGCTTCTAGTATGAGGACACCATAGATCAATAGATGATTTCTGATATCATCATTAGTATTAAGTATACATCAGTCTCAATACTTTCATTAGAGTGTAAATATAGACTAGTCTCTTCATTAGCTTTACACTCTCATAGGTGAGTACGTTTTGGTAACATTTACTTACACTATTGATGACTTGTCATCTTTTTCTTTACATTGATGAAATGTTAATTGTCCTTACATAAAATCCTTGGTTTTAATGAGACTGTCTCACACATTCTCTACACCTACATTCGTGAGTATTTTTAACATAGTAGCTTAGGTTTAAGTGAGGCTTGTCTCACTTCTTTTAACACTTCATTCTTTCCACTTAATTAACATAGACATCTTTAGTTATGTTATTACTCACTTTACTTGCTTACTTTTGTTTGATAGCTTCATATCACCGTTTATGGACGATGAGAACTTCACTCAATGAATTACATATGTTCATAATTCATTTGATTAGGGCATGTTGGAACTTGTCCCAATGATTGGCATGCCTATGGATATGGATTCATTGAATTACCTAAGATGTTCTTATATTGTCATTTCAATACTTTGTCTATATATGATTGGCACAAAAGTAGAATTGGCCTAGAAAATATGAAAACTGACTTCATAGCCACTTTATTGGCACAAGTCAAAGTTACAATCATTCATGTTTAGTTTTGTATACCTTATCCATTAGATAATATTTTAATTATTTAAAGATAATATTATAGCCAATTTTATTCATCACTCTTAGACGATGTATTTTTAGCCATTTTATTGGCATAAGGCAGGCAATTCATTCAAGTATGATTTCATGGAATCATTAGCCAATTCTATTACATATTTTGAAAATAATGTCGTAGACAAATTTATTGGCGTAAGCCAAACATTCACTGCACTTGAACTTTTAATCTTTGATTAACGTACAAGAACAATTCAATTGTCACGACCCAAAACCAAGCCGCGACTGGCACCCACACTTACCCTCCTATGTGAGCGAACCAACCAATCTAAACCTTAACATTTCAATGTATATCAACAGAAAGTAATGCGGAAGACTTAAACTCATTAATAAGAATCAATTCAATACTATTAATATTCAACATCTATTATTTCCCAAAATCTGGAAGTCATCTCCATAAGAACATCCATAATCAAATGACTAAACTAAGAGTATTCTAAAAGCTAAAACAAGTAAAAGCTAGTCCATGCCGAAAGCTCAAGGCATCAAGACTTGAAGGAGAAGATCTAGTCCAAGCTAGAAGCATTAGCTCACCTGAATTTCCGATTGTAGTAAAGACTGGCTTGAATTACTGTTGAGTCGAAGACGACGGCACGTTTGCTGCACTCCACAAATAACAAAGAAGAAAACATAAAAGTAGGGGTCAGTACAAAACACGGGTACTGAGTAGATATCATTGGCCAACTCGAATAGAAAACAATATATATCAAGTAACATCATAAAATCAACTATGATACTCAACATGTAGCAACAACAAGTACTATATCATTAACAAATACCGTCAAGTTCACACATGAGGACTCAAGCCTCAATACCATACTCTTTTGGGAATTAGATTCATTAGATTGAATTCATTAACATATTTCAAGAGATCGTTATCTTTATTCCCCTCGTGTCGGTACGTGACACTCCGCTCAATATACTATCAGGGTGTCGGAACGTGACACTCCGATCCTCATTCTATCCTGGTACCGGAACGTGGCACCCAATCCATATATTACCCTGGTGTCGGAACGTGACACTCCGATCCTCATTCTATCCTGGTAACGGAACGTGGCACCCGATCCATATACTATCCTGGTGTCGGAACGTGACACTCTGATCCTCATTCTATCCTGGTACCAGAAACGGACAACCGATCCTCATCTACCTATCATGGTACGGACCGGAAGTGGCACCCGATCCCCTAATCTCAGCACTTTCGTTCATCAAGCCTTCTTTATACCAAGGCATCATCATTAACAAAGTAGATTAGGGTTTCTTTTCATGATTTGGGATTCAATAACTTCATCATGCTTATTTATTCACAATTACATAATCATATTCGTGCAAGCATACAATTAAGCATATAGAAGGGTTTACAATACTACTAACACATATCATTCGCTATTAAGAGTTTACTATAAGATAGCATAAACCATAACTACCTCCACCGAGACTAGTGATCAAGCAAGAATTTTCCCGAAAGCTTCTTCTTCTTCTCGTTCGATCGATCCTCTCTCCCTCTCTTTGTTCTTTCTAGTTTTCTTATTCAAACTCTTTCTTTTACCCTAATTAGCATATAATTAAGAATGAAGATGGCAATAATAACCCACTAATTAACTTAAGGTCACCTCTTCAATCCCAAGTAATTAGACTTATAATCATTAACCCTCTAACTTTATAATTAAAGTAGAAATAGTCCAAAACGTCCCTTAAAACGTGTCAAGAAATCCGACCCAGACCGGGATTACGCAACCTGTGACGGGCCGTCGTGCCTGCAATGGTCCTTCCTGCAGGTCGTCGCAAGGTTCAGAGACTCGATTTCCATCAAGGAGTCTGTGACGGTCCGTCACACCTGTGACGGTCCGTCCTGCAAGTTCGTCACGATGTTCAGAGAGTCGATTTTCAGTACCCAATTTCAGAATTTCTAAGTGTTTTTAAACGAGACCCTGCGGCGGTCCGTCATGCCCGTGACGGTCCGTCGTGGGGTCCGTTGCCTCAGAAAATTTTTCAGAAATAAAGTCTGCTGCTCAAAACGACTAAACAGGTCGTTACAATAGATACCAATTTACCCATCGTTCGTCCTCGAACGATCACAAGAAGAAAAACAAGAGTGAGAAGGAGTACCTGAATCCTTAAACAGATGTGGGTATTTTCTTGAATATCTGCCTCCTTCTCCCAAGTGGCTTCTTCAACCGGTCGATTCTTCCATTGCACCTTGATGGCTGCAATCTCCCTTGACCTCAACTTGCGAACTTCTCTATCCAAAAATAGCAACAGGCTCCCCTCATAAGACAAATTTTCATCAAGCAAAACTGAATCCCAACGGATAATGTAGTTTCCATCCCCATGGTATCTTTCAACACGACACATGAAATACCGGATGCACTCCGGACAGCCCTGGAGGCAAGGCTAACTCATAAGCCACCTCCCCTACTCGCTTAAGTACTTCAAATGGTCCAATATCCTTGGGCTAAGCTTACCTCTTTTACCCAAACACATCACCCCTTTCATTGGCGAAACCTTCAATAAGACTTGTTCACCTTCCATGAACTCTAAGTCTCTAACCTTTCGATCTGCATATTCTTTTTGCCTACTTTGCGCCGCTAGAAGCTTTTCTTGAATAGATTTCACTTTCTCTAGCGAATCCCTCAAAAGATCAGTACCCAAGGTCTAACCTCAAATGCATCAAACCACCCAATGGGAGACCTACATCTCCTACCATACAATGCTTCAAATGGAGCCATATCAATGCTTGAGTGATAGCTATTATTGTACGAAAACTCCGCTAAGGGTAAGAAGTTTTTCCCAATGACCACCAAATTCTATCACACATGCACGAAGCATATCCTCAAACACTTGAATAGTTCGCTCAGACTGACCATCGGTCTGAGGATGGAACCAAGTACTAAGGTCCAACCTAGTACCCAATTCCGCATGCAATGTTTTCCAAAACATAGAAGTAAACTGCGTACCTCTATCTGATATGATGGAGAGTGGAACCCCATGCAACCGAACAATTTCTGACATATAGATTTTGGCTAACTTTTCTGCATTGTAAGTCACCTTGACCGAAATGAAATGAGCAGACTTAGTTAACCTATCGACAATCACCCAAATAGAGTCATACTTAACCATTGTCTTTGGAAGACAACCACAAAATCCATTGCATTCTTCCCACTTCCATTCGGGAATGGGCATTCTCTGAAGTGTTCCTCCGGGCCTTTGGTGGTCATACTTTACTTGTTGACAGTTGGACATTTGGCAATAAAATCAACAATATCACACTTTATTCTACTCCACCAAAAGTGTTGCTTTAGGTCACGGTACATCTTGGTGCACCGGATGTATAGAATACCTTGAACTATGAGCCTCTGTTAGAATAGTGCTGATCAAATCGATCGATGCAGGGTACACATACCCTTCCCTTAATCCTCAATACACCTTCCTCATCGATTGTTGCTTCTTTAGCCTCTCCTTGCAACACTTTATCTCGAATCCGGATCAATTTCTCATCATTAAAACTGCTTCCCCTTAATCTTTTCAAGGAAGGAAGATCTTGCCTCCACACAAGCAAACAATCCTCCCTTCTCATTTAATTCTAACCTCATAAGGTCATTAGCCAAAATCTGCACTTCTCTAGCCAATGGGCGTCTATAAGCTTGCAAGTGAGCTAGACTTCCCATCTTCCCGCCTTTCTACTTAAAGCATTGCCTTCCCCGGATAATACAAACTAGTGATGTCGTAGTCCTTCAGTAGTTCCATCATTCCTCATCTCCTGTCTCAAGTTCAAATCTTTCTGAGTAAAGACATATTGTAGGATACGATGATCCGTATAGACCTCACACTTAACCCCATATAATTGGTGTCTCCAGCTTTAATGCAAACACTACGCGGCCAATTCTAAGTCATGAGTTGGATGGTTACGTTCATTGCACTTTTAATTGTCTTGAAGCATAAGCAATCACATTCTTCTCTTGCATTAGCACTGCACCTAAACCCGAATAGGATGCATCACAATAGACAATGAAATTCTTACCCTCCACTGGCAAAGTAAGGATAGGTGCGGTAGTCAACAAAGTCTTGAGTTTTTGAAAGCTTTCTTCGCACTCATCCGACCATACAATGGACCATTCTGCTTAGTCAATTTCGTCAATTGGGAACAATAGAAGAGAATCCCTGGACAAAGCGGCGGTAGTAGCTAGCTAACCCCAACAAAGCTTCTTATTTCTGACACATTAGTGGGTCTTACCCAATTCTTCACTGTCTCAATCTTAGAAGGATCCACCATCACTCCATCCTTAGAAACCACGTGCCCCAAGAAGGACACCGCATCTAACCAAACTCACACTTAGAGAACTTGGCATAAAGCTTTTTTCTCCCTCAACATTTTCAATACCATTCTCAAATACTCCCATGTTCCTTCTTACTTTTAGAGTATATCAGTATATCATCAATAAATACGATCACAAAGAGATCCAAATACGGCTTAAATATTCCGGTCATCAGGCTCATGAACGCAGCAGGGGCATTCGTAAGACCAAAGGACATCACTACAAATTCATAATGCCCATACCTAGTCCGAAAAGCAGTCTTTGGCACATTCGTTGCCCTATTTCAATTGATGATAACCGGATCTCAAGTCAATCTTAGAGAAGACACAAGCACCTTGTAATTGATCGAACAAGTCATCAACGCGAGGAAGAGGATACTTGTTCTTAATAGTTACCTTGTTCAACTGCCGGTAGTCTATGCACATCCGAAAACTCCCATCCTTCTTCTTCACAAACAAAACAGGAGCACCCCAAGGAGATGCACTTGGTCTAATGAAACCTTTGGCTTAACAACTCTTGAAGTTGGGCCTTTAACTCTCTTAACTCCGCGGGAGCCATTCTATAAGGGGGTATAGAAATGGGGCGAGTACCCGGTTCAAGATCGATACAGAAGTCAATATCTCCTATCTGGTGGCATACCAAGAAATCTGCAGGGAAAACATCCAAAAACTCACAGACTACCGAAAACCGACTCAATCGAAGGTACTTGGGTAGTGTCATCCCTGAGATGGCCAGAAAGCTAAACACCCTTTACTAACCATTTTCTTTAGCACGATGAAAGGAGATGATACGCACCGGATTGGAAGTGTAGTAGTCCCCCTCCCACACTAACTGTCTGTCCCAGGCTTGCTAACGTCACAGTTTTAGCATTACAATCCAAGATCGCAAATTGCGAGAAAGCCAAGTCATACCCAGAATTACATCAAAATCAACTATTTCTAAGATAACCAAATCCACATAAGTGTTGCTCCCCACAAAATTCACCAAACAAGACCTATATACCTTTTCAACTACTACAGACTCTCCCACCGGAGTAGAAAAACGAATAGGCATGTCAAGTAATTCACAATGCAAGTTTAGATCATTAGAAAATGAGGAAAACATAAGAAAATGTGATCCGGGATCAAACAATACAGAAGCCATGCAATCACAAACAAGAAGATTACCTGTGTGATGACAGCATCAGATGTCTCCGCTTCAGATCTCCCAGGGAAAGCGTAACAACGGGCTCTCTCACCCGTCTGTCCGTTACCCCTACCCTCTTGTGATGTAGTGGCTCCAATTTGGCCATCACCCCGGCCGTTTTGGTGACCACCATTACCTCGACCACCGCGTCCTCCAGAATGACGGTCTCATCCATAACCACCTCTACCTCTAGCTATTGGGGGCCGATAACTCTGTTTCGGACAATATATCTTAATATGTACAATCTCCCCACATCCATAGCACTCTCTGGATTCATGCATAGTCTCTCGGAGAAGTGTTGGCCGGTCAGGTGGAACCCCGAACTACAGTCTGTAGTGAAGACTGAATGGGTCGAACTGAGTAACCTCCGGAACTCTGTCCTCTAGAGTAGGAACCATTAAACTCACCTCCCTTTCGAAACCTTTTTGAGGTCGATTTCGAGGTGAAGTCATCAGGCTTCACTCCTGTCCCACCTCTATCACGAAGTCTACCACTTCTTGGAAGGATTTTGCCGTAGTCGCTACGTGTAAGGCCGAAATCCGCAACTCTGACCTCAACCCCTT
Organism: Solanum peruvianum; assembly: GCA_027705065.1. NCBI lineage: Eukaryota > Viridiplantae > Streptophyta > Magnoliopsida > Solanales > Solanaceae > Solanum > Solanum peruvianum. The sequence goes on from JAKWJD010000162.1 coordinate 22,896, forward strand.
CAAAAACCGGCGAATCCGCTCTTGTGGACTGAAACAAAGTTGCGTGGCGTATCTGGATAGTGCGCGAAACCTAGCCTCATATGCATTGACCGACATCCTACCTTCCTCTAGGCTCAAGAACTCATCCCTTTTCCTATCTCTCAAGTCCGTGGGATGTACTTCTCCCATAAACAACCTAGAGAATGAGGCCCAAGTCATAGGTGTTTGCCTCTGTCGGTTGACACTCAACATGTGATCGCCAACCACATTTGGCGTTCCCTTGAAACTGATAACTCACGAACTCAACACCAAACCGTACTATACCCATCTTGTGTAGTAGCTCAAGACAGTCAACTAGAAAAATCGTAAGCATCCTCCAGATTCGGCACCCTTGAAGACTGGAGGTTTCAATTTCAAGAACTTACTACTGAAAAGTTCATACTGATCATTTGTCATTATAGGCCCAGTAGTCAGACGTGAAACGTGCCTATCTCCAATGAGGCATCCATGCGGGGCCATAGTAGCCGCATGTTGTACCTCCGGAACCTGAGGTGTCTGTGCAGAAAACACTGGGGGTGTCTGGCCCTGATCAGATAACCCGCTAAGATAAGCCAGAACCTGATTGATCATCTCTGGGGTAGGTTGGGGTGGCATTTCCTCTTCTGCACTTGTTCATTCTCCCCATCCTCCCCCTCTCTTACTACCTCCTCAGTCGGTGGAGGATTCACCGCCCTAGCATCAGATGGACTAGGTGCTCGTCCTCTTCCCCTAGAGGACGTCCTCCCACAACCTCTACCACGGCCTCTTGCCGCTGTTCTTCCTCGAGCTACAGCCCCAGTGGCTGGCTCAGACGTTTCTTGTCTTGCCAGTGTTGGTGGTGGCAGTTGTTGCTCTAGTTCTAACCATCAGCGAAATAGAGTGAAGATGGTCAGATACCAATTTGTATCACCTAGATACTAATTGGATTCAAGTAATAGCACGAAAGAAGAAAGAAAGAGTGGAATTTTCCTAAAGTCTTATAGCCTCCCAAAGAAAAGTAAAGGCGTCCCCCTACCGTTCCTTAAGACTCTACTAGACTCGTTCTTGTGTAATGAGACCAACGAACCTAAGGCTCTGATACCATGTTTGTCACGACCCAAAACCGAGCCGCGACTGGCACCCACACTTACCCTCCTATGTGAGCGAACTAACCAATCTAAACCTTAACATTTCAATGTATATCAACAGAAAGTAATGCGGAAGACTTAAACTCATTAATAAGAATCAATTCAATACTATTAATCTTCAACATCTATTATTTCCCAAAACCAGGAAGTCATCACCACAAGAACATCCATAATCAAATGACTAAACTAAGAGTATTCTAAAAGCTAAAACAAGTAAAAGCTAGTCCATGCCGAAAGCTCAAGGCATCAAGACTTGAAGGAGAAGATCCAGTCCAAGCTAGAAGCATTAGCTCACCCTGAATTTCCGATGTAGTAAAGACTGGCTTGAATTACTGTTGAGTCGAAGACGACGGCACGTTTGCTGCACTCCACAAATAACAAAGAAGAAAACATAAAAGTAGGGGTCAGTACAAAACACGGGTACTGAGTAGATATCATCGGCCAACTCGAAAAAGAAAACAATATATATCAAGTAACATCATAAAATCAACTATGATACTCAACATGTAGCAATAGCAAGTACTATATCATTAACAAATACCGTCAAGTTCACACATGAGGACTCAAGCCTCAATACCATACTCTTTGGGAATTAGATTCATTAGATTGAACATTAACATATTTCAAGATTCGTTATCTTTATTCCCCTCATGTCGGTACGTGACACTCCGCTCCATATACTACCATGGTGTCGGAACGTGACACTCCGATCCTCATTCTATCCTGGTACCGGAACGTGGCACCTGATCCATATACTACCCTGGTGTCGGAACGTGACACTCCGATCCTCATTCTATCCTGGTACCGGAACGTGGCACCCGATCCATATACTATCCTGGTGTCGGAACGTGACACTCCGATCCTCATTCTATCCTGGTACCGGAACGTGGCACCGATCCTCTATTTCTATATCTGGTACCGGAACGTGGCACCCGATCCCCTAATCTCAGCACTTTCGTTCATCAAGCCTTCTTTTATACCAAGGCATCATCATTACAAAAGTAGATTAGGGTTTCTTTTCAAGATTTGGGATTCAATAGCTTCATCATGCTTATTTATTCACAATTACATAATCATATTCATGCAAGCATACAATTAAGCATATAGAAGGGTTTACAATACTACTAACACATATCATTCGCTATTAAGAGTTTACTATAAGATAGCATAAACCATAACCTACCTCCACCGAAGACTAGTGATCAAGCAAGAATTTTCCCCAAAGCTTTCTTCTTCTTCTCGTTCGATCGATCCTCTCTCCCTCTCTTTTGTTCTTTCTAGTTTTCTTATTCAAACCCTCTTTCTTTTACCCTAATTAGCATATAATTAAGAATGAAAGATGGCAATAATAACCCACTAATTAACTTAAGGTCACCTCTTTCAACCCCCAAGTAATTAGACTTATAATCATTAACCCTCTAACTTTATAATTAAAGTAGGAATAGTCCAAAACGTCCCTTAAAACGTGTAAAGAAATCCGACCCAGACCGGGATTACGCAACCTGTGACGGGCCGTCGTGCCTGCGACGGTCTGTCCTGCAGGTCGTCGCAAGGTTCAGAGACTGGATTTCCATCAAGGAGTCTGTGACGGTCCGTCACACCTGTGACGGTCCGTCCTGCAAGTTCGTCACGAAGTTCAGAGAGTCGATTTTCAGTACCCAATTTTAGAATTTCTAAGTGTTTTGAAACGAGACCGTGCGACGGTCCGTCATGCCCGTGACGGTCCTTCGTGGGGTCCGTTGCCTCAGAAAATTTTCCAGAAATAAAATATGTTGCTCAAAACGACTAAACAGGTCGTTACATCAATGCTTGGTTTAGCCAAGCTATGAAGTTATTTTGACATTATACATTAATGAACTAGCTTTCATTCTTAATGAAAGTTATAACTACTTATTCAATCCTATTACGTTCACAAGTTCGTGTGGATAGGATATGTTGGGAATTGTCCCATTGATTGGCATACCCTATGTTATGAGTTCATTGATGTAGAGAATAGTATCACTTTTTTTTTATAACTTCTTACATTTTGGGAGATAATATTTTGGACATAGTTTTGCTAGCCAATTTGTTTGCATAAACCAAACTTTCACATGTGGTGGTCATTTAAACTTCATTTGTTGTAAGTCAACCTTTTTACATTCAATTAACTTAAAATTATCATTGAATGAACATCCTAAAACAGTAGACTCAACTTCATAAACAACTCACAACAACTTCATATTTCTCGAACACAAAACTAAGCATAATGTCATTCTTTAATCTGTGTAACTAATCACTCAATCATCAAAAATCCAATATATAGACCTTATTAATCATTAATAAATCAAAAACTTATAAAATAAGTCATAACCACATACCAACAATGTGTTCAATATTACACCTATTAACTTAAAGAATTGAAAATCAGGATAACTAGGGAGATAGACGTTCAATAATATCATTGGGAAACAACCCTAGATTCAAAATTTATGAGTTTGAAACGTTTGAAAAGACTCATGGAGAA
>JAKWJD010000163.1:0-26450 GCA_027705065.1 Solanum peruvianum
GTTATTATTGTTGTTGGGTTTTAGCAAGTGTGAATGGGAAAAAAAGAGAGAATATCAAAAGTGAGGGAACTACTTTGGAGGGAAATGAAAAGTCATTTGCAAAGTGCAAATGAAAAGTCATTTCTTTAGATTTGGATTTGGATTTGGCAAATGATGTGATTGATTGATAAATTTTTTGGACAAAATTTATTTAATCAATTTTTTTGTTAAATCAAATAAATCCTGTTAATATTATCTCTTATAAATTTGCGGGTAACAGTAACATTCCGAAAAGTCATTACTTTTCCGAAAAGTCGTTACTTTCCAAAAAAGTAGTTATTTTTCTAACAGACACAATTTTTCAAAAAGTTGTTATTTTTTCCAAAAGACACAACTTTCTGGATAAAATGGGTCTGAACAGATTTCACTGAACAGACATGTCCCTTGCTGAAAATGGCTATAAAAGGAAGTCAATTTTTGATTTTTTTAATCACTGAAATTTTTTTTTCTTTCTCTGCATTTATTTTTCTCTCAAACAAAATCAAAGTGTAGATCGACTGAGTCTGTGTGACTTGTTGTTGTTCTTCAGTTCGTTGAAGTTAAAGCAGATTGAGGTACCGCTATTTCTTTAACAAGTTTAATCCGTTTTATCTTGGGAGAAATTAATCCATAACCTTGGGTACAGTGAGGCGATTAAATTTTTTAAGGACACACAGTAGTTTCTGTGGACTCGGATTTATTCTTGTATTTTAAATTTTTTTTCTGCTTCATCTTGATTCTGTTTCTGTTTATTAACTTTATAAATACAAGTTATTGTAAGAATAACAATCTTAAGAAATTTAACAGTTTCTGTATTTGAGGTTTCTGGAGATTAAAACCTTTATGGTTTTCTACTCTGCTTGAATTTTTAAAATTCATTCGATTAACGATTAAAAAAACATAAAAACTTTATCGTTAAATCAGAAATAGTTTGTGTAAAGATTTGTTCTTTACTGTCAGTATTTTAAATACTTAATTTATCTGCCATTTGTGACAGAAAAAAATGACTAATTCAAGTCAAACAAATGCGGGAACAGTAAGTGCTGCAACAACAACGGTTGCACATAATCGTTCAAATGCTGCCTTAGCACTGGCTGAGAAACCTGCAAAGTTTTCTGGAGTCGACTTTAAGAGATGGCAGCAAAAGATCTTCTTCTATCTCACTACGTTGAGTCTGCAGAAGTTCATCAATGAGAATATTCCTGTTATGTCAGATGAAACTCTGGTTGATGAACGATTCTTGGTAACAGAAGCATGGACACACTCAGATTTTTTGTGTAAAAATTATATTTTGAGTGGTCTGCAAGATGATCTGTACAATGTGTACGGCAATGCGAAAACCTCAAATGAACTCTGGGATGCTTTAGAAAAGAAGTACAAAACAGAAGATGCCGGAATGAAGAAATTCATTGTGGCAAAATTTCTGGACTTTAAGATGATAGACAGTAAGACTGTCGTCACCCAAGTTCAAGAATTGCAGGTCATAATCCATGATCTCCTTGCTGAAGGTATAAATTTATTTAATGCCTATGTTAGAAATATTAAGTTTTCCCTTAATACTCACATAACCTTTAATGTAGGATTGATGAAGCCACTTGAAAAGTTACCTCCATTGTGGAAGGACTTTAAAAACTACTTGAAACACAAACGCAAGGAGATGACTGTTGAAGATCTCATAGTAAGGTTGAGAATCGAAGAGGATAATAAGGCTACAGAAAAGAGGTCACGTGGTAATTCAGCAATATGTGGAGTAAATTTTGTTGAAGAAGATACCACAAAATTAAAGAAAAGAAAGAAAGCATTTGGTCCAAAAAGCAATACTCCTAAGAAGAAATTCAGTGGAAACTGCTTTAATTGTGGTAAACATGGTCATAGGGCTAATGAATGCCGGGGTCCTAAGAAGGACAAGAAAAAGAAGGATCAAGCAAACTTGGCTGAATCCAAAGGAGAAATGGACAATCTCTGTGCAATGCTTTCAGAATGTAACTTGGTTGGAAATCCAAGAGAATGGTTGATAGATTCTGGTGCCTCATGCCATGTTTGTGCCAACAAAGAATTATTTTCATCATATACTCCAGCACTTACAGATGAAAAATTATTTATGGCAAACTCCGCTGTTGCAAAGGTGGAAGGAACTGGCAAAGTCCTATTAAAGATGACATCAGGCAAGGTGGTGACTTTGAATAGGGTCTCATATGTTCCAGAATTGAGAAAGAATTTAGTTTCAATTCCAATTCTGACCAAGAATGGATTTAAATGTGTATTGTTTTCTGATAAAGTAGTAGTAAGCAAAAATGATATGTATGTAGGAAAAGGCTACCTTAGTGATGGTCTTTTCAAACTCAATGTAATTGCAGTTGATATGAATAAAGATTTTGCTTCTTCTTACTTGCTTGAGTCTAAATGTTTATGGCATGAACGTTTGGGACACGTTAATAACAAAACCTTGCGAAAACTGATTAACTTAAATATTTTGCCAAAATTTGAGTGCAATAATCAAAATGTCAAATTTGTGTTGAATCTAAGTATGCTAAGCATACTTATAAATCTGTTGAAAGGAATTCAAATCCTTTAGAATTGATTCACACACTTATATTTGTGACATGAAGTCAACCCCATCACGTGGTGGGAAAAAGTATTTCATACTTTTATTAACGATTGCACTAGATATTGTTATGTCTATTTGCTGAATAGTAAGGATGAAGCAATAGATGCATTTAGGCAATATAAAACTGAAGTTGAAAATCAGTTAGATAAAAAGATCAAAATGATCAGAAGTGATAGAGGTGGAGAATATGAATCTCCATTTGCAAAAATATGTTTAGAAAATGGAATAATCCATCAAACTACTGCTCCCTACACTCCTCAGTCTAATGGAATTGCAGAAAGAAAAAATCGAACTTTTAAAGAAATGATGAATGCATTACTTATAAGTTCAGGTTTACCACAGAACTTGTGGGGGGAAGCTATCCTTACAGCAAATCAGATACTTAACAGAGTTCCTCACTCAAAGACAATGTAATTCCATATGAGAAATGGAAAGGTAGAAAACCCATTTGAAATATTTCAAAGTGTGGGGGTGTCTAGCAAAGTCCAAGTTCCTATACCTAAGAGGTAAAAATAGGACCTAAGACTGTGTATTGTGTATTCATTGGATATGCCACAAACAGTAAGGCATGTCATTTTTTGGTTAATAAGTCCGAACATCCATATTCATGATAATACGGTAATGGAATTAGATAGTGCTGAATTTTTTGAACATATCTATCCGTATAAAACTAGACTTGAGTCATCTAGTGGGGATCTAAACAACCTAGAGAAGACCAAAAGAGAATGAACAAAATGAAGAAAGTCCAAGACGCAGTAAACGTCAAAAGACATCTACTTCATTTGGATCAGATTTTGTAACATTTCTTCTTGAAAGTGAGCCTCAAACATTCAAGAAGCAATGTTGTCTAGTGACTCAACCTCTTGGAAGGAGGCTGTTAATAGTGAAATTGAATCAATCTTAAGCAATCATACTTGGGAGTTGGTTGATCTTCCTCCAGGGAACAAACCCTTGGGTTCAAAATGGATCTTTAAAAGGAAGATGAAAGACGATGGAACTATTAACAAAAATAAAGCAAGACTTGTTGTCAAAGGTTTTAGACAAAAAGAAGGTCTTGATTATTTTGACACATACTCACCAGTGACTAGGATTACATCAATTCGGATGTTAATTGCACTAGCTGCAGTATACGGTCTTGAAATTCATCAAATGGATGTAAAAACAGCCTTCTTAAATGGAGAGCTTGAAGAGGAAATTTACATAGAACAGCCTGAGGGTTTTGTAGTTCCTGGTAAAGAAAAGAAGTGTGCAAACTTATTAAGTCACTTTATGGGCTAAAACAAGCACCAAAACAATGGCATGCAAGTTTGATTAAACCATGTTGTCAAATGGATTTAGATCAATGAATGTGGTAAATGTGTTTACATTTAAGATACTCCAAATCAGGAAGTTATTTTTTGCCTATATGTAGATGATATGCTTATAATGAGCAAGACATTACTAATATAAAAGCTACAAAGCGTATGCTTGCTAGTAAGTTTGATATGAAAGATTTAGGAGTTGTTGATGTGATTTTAGGAATTAAAATTCTTAAAACTCCTAACGGTCTAGCATTGTCTCAATCTCATTATATTCAAAAGATACTTGAATTCAAATTTTTGAATTTTAAAAGGGCAAAGACTCCAATTGATGTAAATCTTCATCTTGCAAAGAATAAAGGCGAAAGTCAGTCTCAATTGGACTATGCTAGCGTGTTGGGAAGCTTAATGTATGTCATGAATTGTACACGACCAGACATAGCTTGCGCTATCATCAGAACTGAGTCGATACACAAGTAATCCTAATCATAATCATTGGTTGGCAATGAAGAGAGTTTTGGATACTTAGATGACACTCAAAACTATATTTTACATTACAACAGATATCCAGTCATTCTTGAAGGATATAGTGATGAAAATTGGATTACTGGGTCAACTGAAACAAAATCCACAAGTGGATACGTTTTTACTATTGGTGGAGGAGCAATATCTTGGAAATCATCCAAACAAACATGTATAGCTCGCTCTACAATGGAGTCTGAATTCATTGCTTTAGACAAGGCAGGTGAAGAAGCTGAATGGCTCCGGAATTTCATAGAAGATATTCCACTTTGGCCCAACCAATGGCCCCTATATGCATACATTGTGATAGTCAAGCTGCAATAGGAAGGGCTGGAAGCATTATGTATAACGGCAAGTCTCGTCACATAGACGAAGACATAACTCTGTGAGACAACTACTCTCTAGTGGAATTATCACAATTGACTATATGAAGTCAAAAGATAATGTGTCGGATCCAATTACAAAAGGCCTAAATAGAGAGGGAGTTGAGAAATCATCGACGGGAATGGGACTATGGCCGAGAACAAGTCATCGTGGCGGTAACTCTACCTAGAAGACTGCAGATCCCAAGATCTTGGTTCAAGGAGATAAAATAAAGTCATTGATGACGGATCAACATTGTCAAAGGAAAAAAAATATTATTATTATTTTATGGTCCATTCTCATGATGAGACAATGTTTAGTAACCAGGATAAAGGCATAAGGACTTCTTAATGGTTTCTAAGTTTGATACAGGGAATATCAAATGGTGTATCTATGGGATAACACATTTAGAAATCACCTATGTAAGTGTGAAGTCTAAGCCGCTTCAAGGAGAATCCGGTAAGGCCAGTTCTTTAAGCACTTACTATCCAAGATGTGTTCATGGCTGAAACGAACAAATAATGAGAACTAAGAACAGTTCAAGGGTTGATTGTGTGACATACGTTTTCTAGGTTTACACCAAAGCTCGACGGTTCAAAGATATCAAATCTACTGATTAACAGATATATCCGATATATGTTCACTACGGAAAGTTTAAAGGAAAACCTACTTATCCAGATGCGATTAACCTTTACCTACAAGACACACAAGTTTTTTCATGCATATGTTTTAACAATAGCCTTCCCCATTCATGTGGGGGATTGTTCGGTTTTAGCAAGTGTGAATGGGAAAATAAAAGAGAGAATATCAAAGTGGGGAACTACTTTGGAGGGAAAATGAAAAGTCATTTGCAAAGTGCAAATGAAAAGTCATTTCTTTGGATTTGGATTTGGATTTGGCAAATGATGTGATTGATTGATAAATTTTTTGGACAAAATTTATTTAATCAATTTTTGGTTAAATCAATATAAATCCTGTTAATATTATCTCTTATAAATTTGCAGGTAACAGTAACATTCCGAAAGTCATTACTTTTTGAAAAGTCGTTACTTTCCAAAAAGTAGTTATTTTTCTAACAGACACAATTTTTACAAAAAGTTGTTATTTTTTCCAAAAGACACAACTTTCTGGATAAAATGGATCTGAACAGATTTCACTGAACAGACATGTTCCTTGCTGAAAATGGCTATAAAAGGAAGTCCATTTTTGATTTTTTAATCAGTGAATTTTTTTTTTCTTTCTCTGCATTTATTTTTCTCTCAAACAAAATCAATGTGTAGATCGAATGAGTCTGTGTGACTTGTTGCTGTTCTTCAGTTCGTTGAAGTTAAAGAAGTTGAGGTACCCCCGCTATTTCTTTAACAGGTTTAATCGTTTATCTTGGGAGAAATTAATCCATAACCTGGGTACAGTGAGGGGATTAAATTTCTTAAGGACACACAGTAGTTTCTGTGGACTAGATTAATTCTTGTATTTTAAATTTTTTTCTGCTTCATCTTGATTCTGTTTTTGTTTATTAACTTTATAAATACAAGTTATTGTAAGAATAACAATTGTATCGAACAACAAGCCTTTATTTTTTGAGTGGACTAGGTATATATGATAATATCCCACTTTGGACGCTTCATTGTAGGTTGTTTTAATTTGTATTGTGTTTGTTTTGAAACAACCGACAAATTTATTTCACTAACTCGTAATTGGAATTACAAAGAAATTTAAGAACAAAAATTGAAATTGAAGAACACAAGTAGAAGAAAGTGACGAGAAGTAGAACTCATAGAAAGGGGATGAGAGGACTAAACATGTTTCTCAAAAATTTGTATAATCTCAAAAACACATATCGCTATCCTTTTTGATGGAACCGTTTCTTTACTACTACTTAGCCCAGATTCCAAATTAACCTGATCGTATTGCTCGTTCTCAGCCCAATAACTCTTGTCAGATCAACAACGACTTATATGTCATTAGTATCTATATTGGGCTGTACTTGATTCATAACCAAAATGGTGTTGAAGCTATTGCAACTTAGTTCGGAGTAAAACAATGTTTTTTCAATAGACATACTTAGGGCATGACTCAATGCACAACCAACATGGTGACAAAGAAACACACTTTCTACCTGAATCTGAAGCACATTGTTGACACATCATTAACTACAAGAAGAGGGTTGGAATCCAAATCACTCACCGCTACAGAGAAGGAAACCAAGTAGCTGATTTTCTTGTTGCCTTTTTCATTCTAAGGACACAGGTAGACACTAATACTACTATCCCTACTATACTCAAACATAGAGGAACAACAACCTATAGATCATAGAGGCAAAATGAGTTGGTACATAAGAGAAATTGCGGAGACACGGGATAGTCTGAAGTATGTCAATGCGGCTACAAGTGTGTTCATTCCGATCCGATCCTTCCATCACCACCTATAACTAGAGGTTATCATTTGAGGTGTAGCCAAGAAAGAAAGTAAGCAAACAAGTACACATTGGTACTCAGGACAAAAACTCAACCTAGATCTCAAGTAAATATATTGTTTGATGTTAAATTTTTGAGCCTTTTCGTGGTTTAGTCCTAAGCCCAACAAGTTGGCCCGCGTCTGGGCTATCCGTGTTCACAACATATAATTCCATCCACATATGGATACAACATGTATATACTACTCCCACACTTTAATAATCAGGAAGGTATGACATTGTAACATGACAAAGAACAAAAACAATTATTAGAGAAAATCAAACAAATAAAAAGTCTCAAATAAGTATGAAATATGATTGCAGCAACACATATCACACAGTCTTGAGATTTTAGAAGTCACAAAAAAGGGAACACATCATCCTTCAAAACCATCAATTGTCTTAGTTTTGAAATCTTCAAAATAAACAAACAAAATGAAATGAAACAATCACAAATCAGAGCAACACAATGCTTCTTTGATTCTTAAAATTGTGGCGCTCAAAACACCATGAACAGAACCCACTACCTCCATTTTTTTCTGCCTGGAGGTTGGATTATTATTACCACAAATCATTATTTGAAATGTCACTGCCAAAATTGAACCATTTTGTGCATTTGCAGTGTTGTCCCTCTTAGAGGAGAGACGACCATCGGGACATATGATGATACCAGAGGGCCAAATGGGAACTTTCGTTGCATCACCTCCATTGACAATTGAATTGATTGCTCGTAAATCTATGGGTGCATAGACTAAAAATGCTCCCATTTCATCAATACTCGTCTCGTCAAGCACTAACATTTCCTTATGCATATTATAAGGTTGTTTATGCATTACAATAATTAAGAAATAATATGGTAAATACTATAAAAGAATAAGTGACGATAAGTTATGTTGCTAAACAATAAAAAATTCACAGCTAATCCTATTTAATAATGAAATATAAAAGGATTATAAGTAATCTTGTTAGCTATAAGGCTATTGGTCATTTAACAACAGATTTACGAGGAATTTCATAGCTAAGTCTTGTTCTTATTCATAGTGAAATATATTTAGCATTATCAGTTTACCTAAAAGATAGTTAAAGATAATTATTGGATCACCCAAAAAGCCAAGTGAAATTATGAATATAGAAATGAGACAAACGACAACTTGCTATAAATGGCTAAGCTATGATCAGTGTATATAAATTAAACATGAGAAAATTAGTTTTTGTTGTGTGTGTGTTGTAATTGTTAATTGACTACGAGTCAAAAGTAAAATTGGATCGTAGAAAATTCCTTTTGATTCAATAATTAAAGAACAAAAAGTCGAAAGGAAAAAAAAAATACAAGTTTGGAAATTTTGGTATTTTTGCATGAGAAAAAAAATAAATCCAGTCATACGTAATATTATTTGATTCTTGAAAAATGTCATTATTACATGATAATTTAGGCAGAAATAGCTAATTATAAATAAGTAATATGACAAATACCTGAATAATATCGTAATGTTGTTTCCCGGGAAAGTTCCTGTTAGTACTCGATCTAACTCAATCACATTATTTCCACCGGTCAAAATATCCCACTAAAAAAAATCAAATATAAACAATATCATAATTTAATTAACAAAAAATATTTTGTGGGATGAGTATTATTTAAGATCACGTATTTAAAACAATATATGTACAATCAATGCCAAGACTAGCAAACATGTAGATAATATAATATGTAGGGGCTTGAAAAAATAAACGACCGATAAATCGAATCGAAAAAGTGCTATTGGTTTATTGCGATTAGATTAATGGATTTTAATATATATATATATATATATTATATATATATATATATATATATATAATATAATATATATATATATATATATAATATATATATATTATATATATAATATAAAGAATTATCGGGTTACTAGTTTGATATTTATTTTCTAAATATTGGGTTATAAGGTAAACTATTAACTCATCAAGACTATAGTAATTTACAACTTTACCATACATAAATATTATATATTAATCCTAATACACTACTTATTATTTTTGCCCTTTAGCCTTCCATTCACACTTCATAGTGACTTTGAGTTCATAATTTCAATATATATAAACGTCTAAACCTAAAATAAGAATCTTAGTCCTCTTACTCTGTGTGTAAAAATTGTATAATTTTTGTATATTAGTTATTATTGTTTTATATTTTATCTGTATTTGTACAATTACATTATTATTTTATCGCATAAAATTATTGGAGAAAAGTCATATATTTTAAAATCATTCTTATTGGTTAAACTGCAAATTGAACTTTTAACGACCAAAATTGATTAAAAATATCTTATCGGTTTGATTTTTGTTTAGCATATTTAAAAACCAATAAACATAACCTATAATATAACAAACGAACCGAGCTGACATATGCACACTCTGGTAACCAGGGAACATAATACTAACAAATTGTAACGACCTGTTTAGTCATTGTGAGCAGCAGATTTTATTTCTGGAAAACATGCTGAGTCGACGGAAACCCACGACGGACCGTCATAGGCACGACGGACCGTCGAGGGGGTCTCATTCCAAAACACTTAGAATTCTGAAATTTGGGTACTGAAATCGACTCTCTGAACTTCGTGACGGAATGGCAGGACGGACTGTCGTGAGCACGACGGACCGTCACACATTTTCCACAGAAATTAGTCTCTAAACTCTGTGATGGAAGCACAGGACGGACTGTCGCAAGCACGACGGGCTGTCACAGGCTGCGTAATCCCCGCTGGGTCGGATTTCTATTAAGTGTTTTAAGGGGCGTTTTGGACTATTCCTGCTATAATTATAAAGTTAGTGGGTAATATTAATAATTCAATTACTTGGGGTTAAAGAGATAACCTTGAATTAATTAGTGGGTTAATTCATCATCTTTTATACTTTTATATGCTAATTAGGGTAAAAGAAAGAGGTTTGAATAGAAAATAGAAAGAACAAGGAGAGGGAAAGAGAAACGATCGAGAGAGAATACGAACGAAGAGGAAACACAAGCTTTGGGGAATTGCTTGCTTGATCACGAATCTTCGGTGGGGTAGGTTATGGTTTATGCTATTCGTAGTAAACTCTTATAGCGAATGATATGTATTGGGTAGTATTGTAAAACCTTCTATATGCTTAATTGTATGCTTGCATAATATGATTATATAATTGTGATAAAATAAGCATGATGAAGCTATTGAATCCTAAATCTTGAAAAAAACCCTAATCTACTTTGTTAATGATGATGCCTTGGTATAAAAGAAGGCTTGATGAACGAAAGTAGTGAGATTAAGGGATCGGGTGCCACGTTCCGGTACCAGGATAGTAATAGAGGATCGGTGCCACGTTCCGTTACCAGGATAGAATGAGGATCGGAGTGTCACGTTCCGACACCAGGATAGTATATGGATCGGGTGCCACGTTCCGGTACCCGGATAAGGATAGAATAAGGATCGGAGTGTCACGTTCCGACACCAGGTAGTATATTGATCGGGTGCCACGTTCCGGTCCAGGATAGAATGAGGATCGGAGTGTCACATTCCGACACCAGGATAGTATATGGATCGGGTGCCACGTTCCGGTACCAAGGATATAATGAGTCGGAGTGCCACGTTCCGGCACCAGGATAGTATATGAGGATCGGAGTGTCATGTTCCGACACCAGGATAGTATATGGAGCGGAGTGTCACGTACCGACACGAGAGGAATAAAGATAATGAATCTTGAAAGATGCTAATATACTCAATTTAATGAACCTATTTCCCAAATGAGTATGGTATTGAGGCTTGAGTCCTCATAGGTGTACTTGGCGTTATTTATTATTGATTATAGTACTTGATATTGCTACAGATTGAGCATTGTAGTTGATTTTATGATGTTATCTGATATATACTATTTTCTATTTTGAGTTGGCCGATGATACCTACTCAGTACTTGTGTTTTGTATGACCCCTACTTGTATGTTTCTTTCTTTGTATTTGTGGAGTGCAGCAAACGTACCGTCGTCTTCAACTCAACCGCAACTCTAGCCAGTCTTCATTTACACGGATTTCAGGGTGACCTAATGCTTAGCTTGGACTAGATCTTCTTCTTCATGTCTTGATGCCTTGAAGTTCCGGCATGGACTAGCTTTTACTTATTTTAGCTTTCTTAGATACTCTTAGTTAGTAATTTGAGGATAGATGTTCTTGTGATGATGACTTCTAGATTTTGGGGGAATAATAGATGTTGAGTTTTTAGAAGTTATTGAATTGATTTTCGTTAATGAGTTTAAGTATTCCGCATTGTATTTTTGTAATTATGGTTGAAATTTTGGGGTTAGATTGGTTGGTTCGCTCACATAGTAGGATAAGTGTGGGTGCCACTCGCGGCTCGGTTTTGGGTCGTGACAAACTTGGTATCAGAGCATTAGGTTCGTTGGTCTCATCACACAAGAACGAGTCTAGTAGAGTTTATGGAACGGTAGGGGGAACGCTTTACTTTTCTTTGAGAGGCTATCAGACTTTAGGAAAATTCCATTCTTTCTTTCCTTCTCTCGTGCTATTACTTGGATCCAATTGGTATCTAGGTGATACAAATTGGTATCTGACCATCTTCATTCTATTTCGCGGATGGTTAGAACTAGAGCAACAACGATTGCCACCACCAAAACGGCAAGACAAGATGCAACTGAGCCAGCCACTGGGGCTGTAGCTCGAGGAGGATTAGTGGCAAGAGGCCGTGGTAGAGGTCGCGGTAGGACGTCGTCTAGAGGAAGAGGACAAGCACCTGGCCCATCTAGTACTAGGGCGGTGGACTCCTCCACCGACTGAGGAAGTGATAAGAGAGGGGTGAGAAGGGGAGAGATGGACATGTGCAGAATGAGGAATTACACCCCAACCTACCCCAGAGATGATTAATCAGGTTCTTGCTTATCATAGCGGGTTATCTGATCAAGGCCAGACACCTCCAGTGTTTTCTGCACCAGCACCTCAGGTCCGGAAGTACGACAGGCCGCTGCTGAGGCTCCCGCATGGATGCCTCATTGGAAATAGGCACGTTTCCTCGTTTGACTACAGGGCCTATAATGACAGTGATCAGCATGAACTTTCAGTAAGTTCTTGAAATTGAAACCTCCAGTCTTCAAGGGTGCTGAATCTGAGGATGCTTACGATTTTCTGGTTGATTGTCATGATTACTACATAAATGGGCATAGTGGACGATTTGGCGTTGAGTTTGTAACCTATCAGTTTCAAGGGTACGCCAAAATGTGGTGGCGGTCACATGTTGAGTGTTAACCAACAGAGGCACCACCTATGACTTGGGCATCATTCTCTAGCTTTTTTATGGAGAAGTATATCCCCCGGACTTTGAGAGATAGGACAAGAGATGAGTTCTTGAGCCTAGAGCAAGGTAGGATGTCGGTTACTGCATATGAGGCTAAGTTTCATGCATTATCCAGGTATGCCCCCAACTTTGTTTCAGTCCACAAAGCGGATTCGCCGTTTTGTGAAGGGGTTGAGGTTAGAATTGCAGATTTCAGCCTTACAGGTAGCGGCTACGGCAAAATCCTTTCAAGAAGTGGTAGACTTCGTGATAGAGATGGAGGGAGTGAAGCCAGATGACTTCACCATGGCATCGACATCTAAAAGATTTCGTAAGGGAGGTGAGCTTAATGGTTCTTACTCTAGAGGAAAGGGTTCAAGAGGTTACTCAGTCCGACCAATTCAGTCTTCACTACAGACTCTAGTTGGGGGTCCACCTCAGACCGGTCAACACTTCTCTGAGAGACCTATGCTTGACTCCAGAGAGTGTTATGGATGCGGGGAGACTGGACATATTAAGAGGTATTGTCCAAAACAGAGTTACAGACCCCCAATAGTTAGAGGTAGAGTTGGTCATGGAAGAGGCCGTCATTCTGGAGGACGTGGTGGCCGAGGTAATGGTGGTCACCAAAATGGCTGGGGTGACGGGCAAACTGGAGCCACTATAGCACAACATGGTAGGGGCAACGGGCAGACAGGTGATAGGTCCCATTGTTACGCTTTCCCTGGGAGGTCTGAAGCGGAGACATCTGATGCTGTTATCACAGGTAATCTTTTTGTTTGTGATTGCATGGCTTCTGTATTATTTGATCCGGCTCCACATTTTCATATGTATCTTCCTCATTTGCTACTGTTCTTAATTTACATTGTGAATTGCTTGACACCTATTCGTGTTTCTACTCCGGTGGGTGAGTCTGTGATAGTTGAAAAGGTATATCGGTCTTGTCTGGTTGACTTTTGTGGGGAGCAATACTATGTAGACTTGGTTATTTTAGATTGGTGGATTTCGATGTAATTCTGGGTATGACTTGGCTTCTCCAATTTTGCAATCTTAGATTGTAATGCTAAAACTGTGACGTTGGCCAAGCCTGGGACAGATCTGTTAGTGTGGGAGGGTGACTACACTTCCACTCCGGTTTGTATCATCTCCGTTCTTCGTGCTAAGATAATGGTTGGTAAAGGGTGTTTAGCTTTCTTGGCACATCTCCGGGATTACACTACTCAAGTACCTTCAATTGAGTCGGTTTCGATAGTCCGTGAGTTTCTGGATGTGTTCCCTGCAGATCTTCCTGGTATGCCACCGGATAGATATATCGATTTTTGCATTGATCTGGAACCGGGTACTCACCCCATTTCTATACCCCCTTATAGAATGGCTCCCGCGGAGTTAAGAGAGTTAAAGGCCCAACTTCAAGAGTTGTTAACCAAAGGCTTTATTTACCCAAGTGCATCTCCTTGGGGTGCTCCAGTTTTGTTTGTGAAGAAGAAGGATGGAAGTTTTCGGATGTGCATAGACTATAGACAACTGAATAAGGTAATTATTAAGAAAAAGTATCCTCTTCCCCGCATCGATGATTTGTTCGATCAGTTACAAGGTGCTTGTACCTTCTCAAAAATCGATTGAGATCTGGTTCGGACCAGATATGGGCATTATGAGTTCTTAGTAATGTCTTTTGGGCTTACGAATGCCCCTGCTGCTTTCATGAGCTTGATGAATGGGATTTTTAAGCCATATCTGGATCTCTTTGTCATTGTATTCATTGATGATATATTTGTATACTCAAAGAGCAAGAAGGAACATGAGGAGCACTTGAGATTGTATTGGAAATGTTGAGGGAGAAAAATCTTTATGCCAATTCTCCAAGTGTGAGTTTTGGCTAGATTCAGTGTCCTTCTTAGGGCACGTGGTTTCTAAGGATGGAGTGATGGTGGATCCATCTAAGATTCAAGCAGTGAGGAATTGGGTAAGACCTACTAATGTGTCAGAAATAAGGAGCTTTGTTGGTTTAGCTAGCTATTACCGTCGATTTGTCAAGGGATTCTCTTCTATTGTTTCCCAATTGACGAACTTGACTAAGCAGAATGTTCCATTTGTATGGTCGGATGAATGTGAGGAAAGCTTTCAGAAGCTCAAGACCTTGTTGACTACTGCACCAATCCTTACCCTGCCAGTGGAAGGTAAGAATTTCATTGTCTATTGTGATGCATCCTATTCTGGTTTGGGTGCGGTGCTAATGCAAGAAAAGAATGTAATTGCTTATGCTTCGAGGCAATCAAAGGTGCATGAACGTAACTACCCGACCCATGATTTGGAGTTGGCTGCGGTAGTGTTTGCATTAAAGCAATGGAGACACTATCTATATGGGGTTAAGTGTGAAGTCTATTCGGATCATCGTAGCCTACAGTATGTCTTTACTCAGAGGGATTGAATTTGAGACAGAGGAGATGGATGGAACTACTGAAGGACTACGATATCACTATTCTGTATCATCCGGGAAAAGCTAATGTTGTAGCAGATACTTTAAGTAGAAAGGCAGGAAGCATGGGAAGTCTAGCTCACTTGCAAGTTTCTAGACGCCCGTTGGCTAGAGAAATCCAAAACTTGGCTAATGACTTTATGAGGCTAGAAGTAAATGAGAAGGCAGGATTTTTGGCCCGTGTGGAGGCGAGATCTTCTTTTCTTGACAAGATCAAGGAAAACAGTTTGATGATGAGAAACTAAGTCGAATTCGGGATATGGTGTTGCGAGGAGAGGCTAAAGAAGCAATAATCGATGAGGAAGGTGTTTTGAGAATCAAGGGAAGGGTATGTGTACCCCGCGTCGATGATTTGATCCACACTATTCTTACAGAGGCTTATAGTTCCGGATACTCTATACATCCTGGTGCAACCAAGATGTACCGTGACCTAAAGCAACACTTTTGGTGGAGTAGAATGAAGAGCGACATTGTGGATTTTGTTTCCAAATGTCCAAATTGTCAACAAGTAAAGTATGAACACCAGAGGCCCGGAGGAACACTTCAGAGAATGCCTATTCCTGAATGGAAGTGAGAGAGAATTGCAATGGACTTCGTGGTTGGTCTTCCAAAGACATTGGGTAAGTTTGATTCTATTTGGGTAATTGTGGACAGATTAACTAAGTCTGCTCACTTCATTCCGGTCAAGGTGACCTACAATGCAGAGAAGTTAGCCAAAATCTACATCTCAGAAATCGTTCGATTGCATGGAGTTCCACTTTCCATCATATCAGATAGAGGTACGCAGTTTACTTCTAAGTTTTGGATAACATTGCATACGGAATTAGGTACTAGGTTGGACCTTAGTACTGCATTTCACCCTCAGACTGATGGTCAGTCTGAGCGAACGATTCAAGTGTTGGAGGATATGCTTCGTGCATGTGTGATAGAATTTGGTGGTCATTGGGATAACTTCTTACCCTTAGCGGAGTTTTCATACAATAATAGCTATCACTCCAGTATTGACATGGCTCCATTTGAAGCATTGTATGGGAGGAGATGTAGGTCTCCCATTGGTTGGTTTGATGCATTTGAGGTTAGACCTTGGGGTATTGACCTTTTGAGGGATTCATTGGAGAAAGTTAAATCTATTCAAGAAAAGCTTTTAGCGGCGCAAAGTAGGCAAAAGGAGTATGAAGATCGAAAGGTTAGAGACTTGGAGTTTATGGAGGGTGAGCAAGTCTTGCTGAAGGTTTCGCCCATGAAAGGGGTGATGCGGTTTGGTAAAAGAGGTAAGCTAAGCCCAAGGTATATGGACCATTTGAAGTACTTAAGCGAGTTGGGGAGGTGGCTTATGAATTAGCCTTGCCTCCAGGCTGTCTGGAGTGCATCCGGTATTTCATGTGTCCATATTTAAAGATACCATGGGGATGGAAACTACATCATTCATTGGGATTCAGTTCTGCTTGATGAGAATTTGACTTATGAGGAGGAGCCTGTTGCTATTTTAGATGGAGAAGTCCGCAAGTTGAGGTCGAGGGAGATTGCATCCATCAAGGTTCAATGGAAGATTCGGCCGGTTAAAGAGTCCACTTGGGAGAAGGAGGCTGATATGCAAGAAAGATACCCACATCTGTTTACAGATTCAGGTACACCTTTTCGCCCTTGTTTTTCTTCTTGTAATCGTTCGAGGACGAACGATGGGTAAATTGGTATCTATTGTAACGACCTGTTTAGTCGTTGTGAGCAGCAGATTTTATTTCTGGAAAAACTGCCTGAGTCGACGGAACCCACGACAGACCGTCATGGGCACGACGGACCGTCGAGGGGGCCTCGTTCCAAAACACTTAGAATTCTGAAATTTGGGTACTGAAATCAACTCTCTGAACTTCGTGACGGAATGGCAGGACGGACCGTCGTGAGCACGACGGACCATCACACATTTTCCACAGAAATTAGTCTCTAAACTCTGGACGGAAGCAGCAGGACGGACCGTCCAGGCACGATGGGCCGTCACAGGCTGCGTAATCCCAGGCTGGGTCGGATTTCTATTAAGTGTATTAAGGGGCGTTTTGGACTATTCCTGTTTTAATTATAAAGTTAGTGGGTTAATATTAATAATTCAATTACTTGGGGGTTAAAGGATATAACCTTGAATTAATTAGTGGGTTAATTCATCATCTTTTATACTTAATTATATGCTAATTAGGGTAAAATAAAGCGGGTTTGAATAAGAAAAATAGAAAGAACAAGGAGAGGGAAAGAGAAACGATCGAGAGAGATACGAACGAAGAGGAAACACAAGCTTTGGGGAATTTGCTTGCTTGACCACGAATCTTGGGTGGAGGTAGGTTCTGGTTTATGCTATTCTTAGTAACTCTTAATAGTGAATTATATGTATTGGGTAGTATTGTAAACCCTTCCATATGCTTAATTGTATGCTTGCATGAATGTGATTATATAATTGTGATAAAATAACCATGATGAAGCTATTGAATCCTAAATCTTGAAAAACCCCTAATCTACTTTGTTAATGATGATGCCTTGGTATAAAAGAAGGCTTGATGAACGAAAGTAGTGAGATTAGGGGATCGGGTGCCACGTTCCGGTACCAGGATAGAATGAGGATCGGAGTGTCACGTTCCGACACCAGGATAGTATATGGATCGGGTGCCACGTTCCGATACAGGGATAGAATGAGGATCAGAGTGTCACGTTCCGACACCAGGATAGTATATGGATCGGGTGCCACGTTCCGGTACCAGGATTGAATGAGGATCGGAGTGCCACGTTCCGGCACCAGGATAGTATATGAGGATCGGAGTGTCACGTTCCGACACCAGGATAGTATATGGAGCGGAGTGTCACGTACCGACACGAGAGGAATAAAGATAATGAATATGAAAGATGTTAATATACTCAATTTAATGAACCTATTTCCCAAATGAGTATGGTATTGAGGCTTGAGTCCTCATGGGTGTACTTGGCGTTATTTATTAATGATTATAGTACTTGATATTGCTACAGATTGAGTATTGTAGTTGATTTTTATGATGTTATCTGATATATACTGTTTTCTATTTTGAGTTGGCCGATGATACCTACTCAGTACTTGTGTTTTTGTATAGACCCCTACTTGTATGTTTTTTTCTTTCTTGTTATTTGTGGAGTGCAGCAAACGTACCGTCGTCTTCAATTCAACCGCAACTCTAGCCAGTCTTCATTACACCGGATTTCAGGGTGAGCTAATTCTTCTAGCTTGGACTGGATCTTCTTCTTCATGTCTTGATGCCTTGAAGTTCCGGCATGTACTAGCTTTTACTTATTTTAGCTTTCTTAGATACTCTTAGTTTTAGTAATTTGAGGATAGATGTTCTTGTGATGATGACTTCCAAATTTTGGGGAATAATAGATGTTGAGTTTTTAGAAGTTATTGAATTGATTTTCGTTAATGAGTTTTAAGTCTTCCGCATTGTATTTTGTTAATTATGGTTGAAATGTTGGGGTTAGATTGGTTGGTTCGCTCACATAGTAGGATAAGTGTGGGTGCCACCCGCGGCTCGGTTTTGGGTCGTGACACAAATCAATCATATTCCAGACTTTAACTAATTGTTTTAAAAATCTTAACACTGAATTATTATATTTTAATTTTAAAATTATGATATTTATTGAAATAATTGGAAGTTTTACATAAAAATCTATACATGAATTAAAAAGTAAATTTCTATATGGGTATTTTTAGGGGTCATTTGGTTAACAAGATATATAAGGATTAAAAATGTAAAAATTACTTCTTTTCTTAGATGTTTGGGTCATTGCATTAAAAGTTGAATATCAATGCAAAGATATATACGATCATTCCTTTTTATGACAATCATTCACTATAACAATATTTCACCTATTATATACTTTAACAACAATATATTATTTGTAATCGCACAATGTGGATCCTGTAGAGGGTAGAATATACACAAATTTTACCCTTATATCTTGAACGAGAGAGACTATTTTAGAAATACCCTCGGCCAATTAAATGTAGAATCAAAGTTTTATTCGGAAACAACCTAAATTTTATGTTATATTATTATGTTCTCTATAATAACATTTCTCTATAAAAACAAAAAAAATTCTAAACAATTTACATTATTATAAAGAGGTTCGACACATACCTGATTTCTTGTCTTGTCATCATTGAAGAAACTGAAGACATCTTGGAATGAAAGAGGAAGCCATAGAGAAGTAGTTGCAATGGCAATAAAGCCTTTTGGTTGGATAGTTTCTTCATTTTTTCTTATTGAAATCCTATCTCCACGGTTTAACTGTAGTGAGATCGAAAAATCTCCATGGTTTTCTGTCATGCTTAGAATTTCAAAAAAACTCTTAACCATCCTTTGAGATACTTGAATCGTTTTTTTTAGCCCTTCTGGGTCATGAAACACTGAAAGTAAATATTACAATAACATATATATCTAGTATAATTCCACAAGTGACGTCTGCAAAGGGTGGTCATATCTTGAGAAGGTAGAGGGATTGTTTTTGATAGATCCTTATTCAAGTAAAGTATATCCAAGTTCAGTTATGAAAAGCAAATACATAACGATATAAAGGAGACAACATGTAATACTAAAGTAGAAATAAAATATTAGGAAAGTAATTATAACAATATTAATAAAGAAACAAGATAAGTGTGTCTTTTTTGTTTTTTGGAAAATATTTTTTTTAGGAAATCTATTTTTATTTTCATATTTTGTTTTAAAATTACTAAATATATTTTCTAAAAAAAATAAACTTCTATTGAAGATTGATAAAAAAATATTAACATATTGGAAAGTATTTTGATAATATTTCTACATGTTAAAGATAATAATAATATTTGAGTGTCGTTAAAGCATTGATATAATACTCAAAGTTGAGATGATTGTAAAGAAAAATGACTTTACACAGAAAATGAGAGAAATGGTCATTTTTCCTGCTCCTTTGATTGGAATTTATTTTCTCTATAAATTATTTCTTGGCCAATCAATAAACATCAACAAAATAAACAATTTTTTAATGGTTTAAATCATACCAAACACACCCCTTAAGGAAATACCAAAAGTTTGAAAAGGAGATGTTTCAAATTAAAAATTGAGAAAATTGTCAATAAAAATGACTTTCGAAATTAAAAGAGTGATCATTTTCCGAGCCCATTAAAACAAAAAAAATTCACTAGTCGAACGTGGTTAAAATACGTATTATATATATACCTCAAAGATTAAAAAAAATTAAAAGGTCATATTTCAAACATATAAACAAAGAAAAGAGATGGATCTAGAACCCCTTCAAGATTTTTAAGTTTTTAAGTAAAGCTGCCTTGAATTGATGAAAAAATTACAATTGATTCTTTTCTCACATTATAAATTAAAATTCAAAAAAGTAGTAAATAAATAAAGGGAAAATAAAATCAATCCTCCTTTGGAATCATGCCTGTTAGGGTATGTTGAACCCATTTGAAAATTAAATCTCTCACACATCCTTTGAAGTGTAACTATCCATCTTTTAGCTCCGTATGCTTCACGATCACACAACAAATCTCTAAAGATATGATTAACCTGATATTTTTCATATACTTGAACATGTTCCACCCAAGTAACCTGCAAGAGCAAAAATAATCAAGAAACAAGAATAAAAATAATTAACTTAGTTGGAAATAATAAGGAAAGCGTGTTTGAAATTTGTGTTTTTTAGCAATGGATGTCATAAGGCAAGAATTGAAAAGGACCATATGAGGAGAAAGAATAATCCTTGCTCTTTTGATTCAAACATCTGCGACATGAACAACAGTGTATAGGCCGGAGTTCAACATGAAAATGAAGACTACCAATTCTAATAGCATGTTAAAAGGATAGTTATTGAATCTAACTCAATCCTAAAATAAAACTTATCAGGTTGTGGGGGATTTTCCAAGGTTATACACAAACGGAAAGATTATTTTCTAAAACAATATGGGGAAATTTAAATAGCCCCCCATGCTAGTCCGAAAGCTGATCATTTGGAGAATAAATTAACAACATAATATGATGACCCAAAATTAGGTAAATCGACAATAAAGATAGTTTGACTCTTATATAATATTAAAAACAATAGACATCATGAAATATGCATAAGTACGAGTAATTTGTTCCTATTTAAATGACCATTTGAAAAATAAGCTACATATAAATAGTAATATGTATGTTACCCGTTTGACTTGTAGAGTAAGACTGCAATACTCAAACAATTGTGAAATATAGCTAGAAACAAAGACTATCTATGGATCCAATGGTTGCATACTTATTTCATAAAGAATAGTGGGGTTGAAACTGTCACTTTACCTACTACTGCTTTATTGGTAGTCGAAAGACTTTGAGTACAAGAGATATGATAATCCCAAGGCAAGATGGGTAGGGTGAGTTGATGATCGACTTTGCCAAGGCACAAAAAGGTGGGAAGTTTTCTACCAAGAAGCTGAATAACTATATCATGCCTACTTTTACAAGAGTAGAATGGAATAGTATTACTTTGCAACGAGGAGTACATCCAAGATTCAAATTCATTTTGTGGCTAGCTGTGCAGAAAAGATTAGCAATTGTTGAAAGACTTGAAAAGTTTGGTATTCAGGTGTCATCTTAATTTGTGTTCTGTAGTAACAGAAAGGAAACCTTTGAACCTATTTGTTTTGATTGCCAAGTGACAAAGACATTATGAGAAAGAATGTGCATCTGGATAGAAATACCAAAAAAGTATTCACGACTGAATCAAGACTAGTGTTTTTGTGAGGATTGAATATATCATTTAGAGAAAAAGAACAAGATTAGCTTCTATCGAGTAAGACTATATGCTAATAAGGTCTTTAGAGAGATTGTACTGCATATTCATCTAAGAGGACAACACAAGGCAAGATGGAAATCTATTCTAGAAACACTATATGAGTATCCTCAGAGTAGCATTTCCTTTGTAATAGATTAGTTTCTTGATTTTTTTTATGTATGAGTAGGAAGTTAGATGGTTAGAAGAGAAGTTGTTATGGGTGTTTCTATGTAATGATTTGTTAGTACATGAAAATCCTTGTGATAAAAAAATAAAATAAATTTCAAGAACAAATGCATGATAAGACTACATACAATTGACCCTAGTAACATGGACCACGTGTATAGAGGGAGCTTAATGCACATAATTTTCCTATTATATAAATATTGATATAGAGAGAGGATATGATTCTTACTTTACTTTGGCCATTGCCCATATCTTGAAATGCACAACCAGATGGAAACTTCCAAGAATAAGAAGGTACACCACTGTGAATGTCGTTGAATATATCATATGAAATATCCACAATGATCCATGTTGTTGCATCAAGTTGTCTACAACCACGTATGAAGAAAAATTCTCTAGCTTCAACTAGAGGAGATAAAATATGCAACTTTTCATACATCTGAATTCAAGAAACAAAAAAAATGATCATTTTATGAGTCAATTTCAATATTGATTTAACTTCTAGGGGAAAAAATGAAAAGATGAATTAATATTTTACCAATTGCATAGAGCCTCCCCAAGTACCAGAATCAAGAACTTCAATAGTCTTAGCTTTTGTGACTATAGTAGGAAAGAAGTTCATCCATTTGACCTACATATAAAAAATAATTACTTTTAAGCATATGATTAATTCTTAAAAAATAAGTATGACAACTATGTCTAAAAATAAGTACTGATTGTCCATGTCCATAACTCCATATAAACTCATCTTAATCAATATTGTATGGGAGAAAGTTAAAAAGTGAAATGGTATCAACCTATTGAGAAATAGACAATTTTTGGAATTCATGACATTGAGTTAGAATTCAAAATATCATGACAGTTTCTTAGATCTCTCACTTGCTCAAGTTTGAAATCCATGATATTGGCATGGTATGTTTCCACATGAGAAGTGGTAAGTTTCCAACGAATTCTCACATAATGGCTACTTTTCAAAAATCAACTAGCGCGCCCAGTCTTAATATACAAAGCATATATATATATATATATATATATATATATATATATATATATATATATATATATAAAGAATGAAAGTGTTCATGAAACTTACTGGATCAAGAAAATTATGGATCAACTCAACTGCAGTCATTGACACAATTCACAATCCTTTAATGATTCAATTCGACCCGTTGATTTTGGGGAGGTAGAACTTGATTTGAAAATTTTCTTCCATTGATCTCACGATGAATAAAACACCGCCTATCACTTGATGAATCTACCCAAAATGGATCATCCATCTTCCAAAGTTCAACCATTTCATTCATAGAAGCAACAACAGTCTCAAACATAATTCTTTGTTGCCTACTATCATGATTACATTCATCATGTTCTTGTGGTGATGGAGAGATCATTGAATGTGCATGAACATTATTACTATTATGATTGTTTTCTTGACGAAGAGGAGGATTTCTAATGGGAGAGCCACATATATCTTGGTTCAACAAACTTCCATCAGATGAATTTGAAGATGATCCAAGAGTCGATATTTGTGGTGACAAAATTGAATCCATCACAAAAGGTCTTCCAAAAACATGTGAGATGAGATTTGATACTTTTTCATCCTGAAAAAATAAAATTTTAAGTTAATTTACTTAAATAATAGGTACGTATCTAAATAAACATATTTGAGAAGCGTATAATTTGCTATTAGTGTATATAATTTAAATTCTTTCAATCAATTAATTCATATATTAATGAGAGAACATAATTCATATATTAATGAGAGAACATACTTTCAAATCTATTGATCAATTCATTCAACATGAAAATCAAATTAGTGATTTAGGAAAACTATATAGAAATTCAAAAGTGAAATCATCAAGAATGGAATTTATTGTACGCGGCCCGGGGGGTTGGTGATAGTGGAAGTAAATAACTTGATTATAAAGAGGAATAAACTATCTTATGTATTCACACATTCTAACAACTTAACCAACTATAGAGAAAAAATTTACCAATAGACCACTGCTTTCATTAAATTGATTCAACTTTTGTCATTACTTTTTCTAGATTTTTGAAAATTTTAATGAAAAAAATATATATTAATTTGTTGTTGTGTTTAAAAAAACAAAAAATAATATCCAATCAATTAAGTACAATTGACATATATAAAAGAATTAAATAATTAAAATTACCTTTGCTTGAGCCCTTCTGTTTTGGAACCAAAACTTGACCTGCTTATGGTCAAGCCCTGCTTCGCTAGCCAATTGTTTTTGTTGATCCTCATCTGGATGCGGGCATTTCTTGAAGAATCTTCATTCAAAAATTTATGAAGAGAAATTATTATTGATCATTTAAAAAAACCAAAAAAAGAAAATAACAAAAAAAAATGTCATAAATACATGGTGGATTGACAAGTATATCTACATCATTAATCAGGTCATAAGTTCGAGTGTTGGAACTAAAACTTTGGTAAGGAACGTTTAACCCTAAAATGAGACTTGATTCCTCACTTGAATTTGAATTTGTTGGGCCCTAGATCAACTACCAGATACTCATTAAAGATTGAGAAGTAGTAAGTACTCTTTTATCTTAACTAGAAGCCTCGTGTTGAGTCATGGGACAAGAGTTGTCACCATTGATTGGGAGGGTTTATCCCCCCCCCCCCAAAGTGAGACTTTGTAATGCAAATTTGAACTACGCAGATCCTAAATTGTGATTTTTCAATGCAAATCTAGATTAGTCAGTCCCAAAAGATAGATTTTCTATGTGATGTAAGATTAGTTGGGCCCTAAACTGAAATTTCTCGACACAAAGTTAAATTAGTCATACCTCAAAAGGGGTATCAAACATAATGTGAAATAGATTGTTTGTGTTTTTGGTGCAAAAATTTGAAAGAAATTGAACTTTAACGAACTCATCTTCTTATTCTAAAGTCATAAAGAATAAACAAGTTCATTTATATTGATGTATATATAACAGATTAATCATCATGATAAATTATATCAAAACCATTTTAGCAACTCAACAAAAGAAAACAGGAAATGTGAAATCAAAAGTAAAAATCTTTTATTAAATATAGTGAACATGAGGGGAACAAGAATAAAACCAAAAGAAAAATCAATGAAATAAATAAATCAATTGATGCACAAAAAATACATACAAAAAGAAAATCAAATATTCTATCACTAATGAAATTTAATTCTACCACTTATAATTTATTTTACCACTGATGTAGTTTAAGAAAATAACATCATCTCTTTGAACAAACAAAAAAATTGAACAGATATATCCGAAGGATCGAATTTTTTTTTTTTTAAAAAAAGTTGATCTTACGTATCAAGTCTTTGAATTTGTTCCATAGAATGTTTGTGGTATTGTCCATGTCTTTCCGATCTTTTTTTGCGAATTTGATGATTCTCTAGCCGGTTCTTCCCCATAATCTGTCATGTTTTTGGATAATTTTTTTGTTTTTGATACAACAAAATAACAAAAGAAACAACACAAAACCCAGTGTTAATCTATTGATTTACTATGTAAACAATTAATTTTATTAAGAAACAACTAAAATAGAACAAAAAGAAAGAAAATAAAAGAGAATTTTTTTTACATACCTTTGATTGATCAGTAGCTATAGAGAAAATCAACTATAAGTGGTCTATTTATATAGTAGTTGATTGTACATGTGAATGATACATAGAATCTGATATAAAAAAAAGAGGAGGGGGGGGGGGGGCGACTCTAAAGAATACTAAGGGTTTGTTTGGAAAGACACCATGATAATTCAATTTGGTGTAATTACATTATCTGACCTATTACTTGGTCAGGAGGTAAGTTCACTTTCTGATTCCTAGGAAGGAGATGTGAATTTTTTATAATTACATGGTGTTATTATAATATAATTATTTTTTAATTCTTCTTTTTATTTTTATTTTTCCATTTTAATTTATGATTTGATTTACTATGTAAACAATTAATTTATATAATAAACAACTAAAATAGAACAAAAAGAAGAAATAAAAGACAATTTTTTTACATACCTTTGATTGATGATTAGCTATAGAGAAAATCAACTATAAGTGGTCTATTTATATTAGTTGTGTACAACATGTGAATGATACATAGAATCTGATATAAAAAAGAGGAGGGGGGGGGGGCGACTCTAAAGAATCTAAGGGTGGTTTTTGGAAAGACACCATGATATTCAATTTGGTGTAATTACATTATCTGACCTATTACTGTGGTCAGGAGGTAAGTTCACTTTCTGATTCTAGGAAGGAGATTGAATTTTTGATAATTACATGGTGTTATTATAATATATTATTTTTTATTATTCTTTTTATTTTATTTTCCATTTTAATTTATGTTCTATTATTACATATTCTTTTTCTATTGTTTCATTTTCTAAATTTTCTAAAGTTT
>JAKWJD010000164.1:0-26278 GCA_027705065.1 Solanum peruvianum
ATCTAGTTGACCACTCAGAGACAATGGTGAGACTCCTTGTCTTCAGGAGGACACTTTTATTCGCTTTTAATCTTTCTTTTATAGGATGTTGTGGGGTCTGCCCCACATCCATATTAGTATTATAGAGGGTTCATAGAATGTCATACAATTTAGTTTTGAGTCTCTCATCTTTGTATCACATATATTTTGTTTATGAGATTTAAATTCCATTTTGGCCAATTATTATTCTTACAATTATTAATGACACACATTTATTGAGTTAAGTCTTCCGCTGGTTACGTATGCCAGGCCAAGGGTCCGCTCCAGGACAACAATGGTCTTCGAGTGCCGGCCACGTCTAGAGGGTAGGATCCACGAATGACAAACTTTGAATCTGATCATAGAGTTCAAGAGTCCTAGGGAGTCTATAGAACCATGTTTGTAGAGTCCTACTTATCAATTTGAAGCGCGCCACATCAATAATTAGGAGGCTGCAACATCTAGGAACTTCTTCAATTTTTCCATATTCGTTTCTTGCGTAATGGTTTATCTCTAAAACTTTCTGTCTAATTTGTTCTTGGACATGTTTCAGATAAGCAGGCCTCCACCAAGAGACGCCCGAGGTCCTCCTTCTAGGAGAAACGTTTATCCGCAAGATAAAGGGGAACCTAATACACCAAATGTACAACCTCAAGGCGAGATCACTAATGTTGAATTTTGAGAGGCTATACGGATGATGATCCAAGTAGTAACTAATAAAGTTGAGCAACAAAGTGAAATTATACAAGAAAAGACTTACACTTTGAGGATGAATGAATTTGAGCACGAATCCCCCAAGTTTTACGATTTCGATCAATACTGAGGATCATGGGAACTTTGTTGAGGAATTGAGATAGTTCAACTAGTAGCATATCAACTGAAAAATGTGGCTAGGACGTGGTTCGATTAGTGGAAGGAGAGTAGAGATGAGGATGCACCACATCCGAGTTGGGCCTATTTTGAAGAATATTTCTTGTGGCGTCTCTTTCATCGAGAGTTGAAAGAGGATAAGGTACATTAGTTTATACATTGAAACATGAATCTTTGAGTGTGCACGAGTATGGGTTGAAGTACACCCAGTTGTCCCTCTATGCTTCTGAAATGGTTAAGGACATGAGGAGCAGAATGAGCTTGGTTGTTGCTAGCTTGGATCATTCATAAAACAAAGAGGGTAAGGCTGCAATTCTGATAGGTTACATGAAATATCCATATGGATGGTCTATGTGCAAAAGGTTGAACATGAGAAGTTGAGGGACAGAGAAGAGTATAGAAGCAAGAAAGCAAAGACTGATAATGATTCTGGGCAGCACGAAAGTAGTATGAACCAACCATATATTCAGAAACAAAATGGGCATGCACCATCATCGACTAGTGCACCCGCGCCCAGAAACACAGGTGAGTATATGGGTAGAATTTGCATAACTTCAACGCTAGAACAACACAGACCCAAGGTAGCGTGGCACATGGAGGTAATAGGGCTCCTTTATGTGGTAGGTGTGGTAGAAACATCGTTGGTAAGTGTTGTGATTGCCAATCAAGTTGTTTGAAGTGTGCTAAAGAGGGACACTTCATGAAGAATGTACTAAAAATAAGCAAGATAGTGGAAATCCGACAACTGAGCCTACTCTTCATTAGTTGCTCCACCAGACAAGGCTGCTCCTAGAGGATCTACTTCCAGCACTATTGGAGGAGCAAATCGCCTCTAAGTAATCACTTGTCCCCAAGAGCAAGAGAGCTCTCCCAGTTTTTTCACTAGAGTGATAAAAGTCTTTACTTTTGATGTTTATGCTTTTCTAGACCCAGGGGAAGTTTCTCTTTTGTAACTACTTATGTTGCAAATAAGTTTGAAATTCTTCCTGAGAAGCTTTGTGAACCCTTTTGTATTTTTACACATGTTGGAGAGTCTATTCTAGTTGAAAAAGTCTATCGTGATTGTCCTGTTTCCAGCAATCACAAAAACGCCATGGCTAATCTAGTTGAGTTAGACATGATAGATTTTGATGTCATTTATGGTATGGACTTTCTTAATTCTTGTTGTGCATAAATAGATTGTAGAACTCGAGTTGTCCGATCCTCATAGTCGTAATGAGCCAGTTATAGAGTGGAGTAGTAGTTCAAAAACGCCTAAGGTTCATTTAATTTCGTACCTTAAGTCGAGAAGTTAATTTCAAATGATTGTATCTACCACTTATTCCGATTTAATGGCTCAAGTGCTGAGGTACCTCCCATCTAGTTAAATTCTGTAGGAAAAGAGGTTCGAGAAATCTTTCCTGATGATCTACCCGAGTCCCTCCTGATAGAAAGAGAATTCAACATAGACATCATTCCATATACTCTTCCTATCTCTAGTCCGCATATTGAATGGCACCACTAGATTAAAAGAGTTGAAAGAACAGTTTAAAGATATGTTAGATAAGGGTTTCATTTGAGCAAGTGTCTCACCTTGGGGTGCTCCGGCCTTATTGGTGAGAATGAAAGATGGTGCCTTAGGATGTGTTTACATTACCACAAACTGAACAAGGTTACCATCAAGAATAATATCCTCTCAAGATCAACATAAAGTTCCAAATATGAACGACAATGGACATGAATAATTATCATAATGGTCCTCTTATGGAACCCATATCCAAGCTTTTAATGTGTTAGAAAGTGATACAAGATCAAATATATGTTCAAGAAGTGATACCCAATACAAATATGAGTTAGAACGTGATATTCGATCAAATGTACGAGTTGAAACGTAACACTCGATCAATATATGTGTCGAAACGTGACACCCAACAAAATATATGTATCAAAACGTGACAACCTGATCCAATCAGCAAAACGACAATCACAATCACAACCATAATGAGCAATGCTCATAGTCATGCAATCAAGTAATGGATTCATGGCATGTAATTGTTCATATATAGACTAATTGCATTAGATTAGATTCATATTTCACTATTCACCTACACACAACCACACATGCATACAATGAAGAAATTAAGAAATATATATCACACAAACTGGATATCAAACCATCACCTACATTGAAACCAAGTTTGAATCCTTCTAAGACACTTGAGTCTTCCCTTTCCTAATTCTCTCAGTTTGTTTCTGGTCTAAAGAAATCAATCAATGAAATGATCAGTGAATAAGGCCTAACTACACGGGATTATAATTTACTTTATCATTCCTAGAGTAAACACAATATCTTAATGTTAAATTAGAGCTTTTTTCACAATTAACCTCAGGTCAAAACCCTCACCCGATGATAAGTACTTAAGAATCTAAGTTCTACAGTTCAAAAAATGGATTAGGGAAGTAGTAATCATACCTTGAATTCTAGAAGTTGTAGAAAGATGTCAAGAACATTCCATGGGTACTCTCTTACCTCTCAAGAATGAGGGTTTTTAGGAAGACCATTTTTGGTTTTTTACTTGATTTATGTCATGACTATCCCGCCATAGTGGGACAGACCCCACAATAACGGCCCCGCCCTTTCGGAACTAACCCCTCCTTGGGAGCTTACATGGAGACAGAAAGTCAGAATTTGTGTTTTTACAACACACCTTCAACCCTAGACGTTCAATAACAAAATTTCTCAGCCTAAGAATAATTTAGTGTGTTTTACTCGCAAGAATTCGATTCCGTAAAGTCATACGGTCTCCCTCATGTCTGTGTTAACTACTCATGTGATCAAACTCATAATATTTGTCTTATTCATTTCCAAATTTCCCTAGATCTCATCTGACTCAAATTTCTCCTGAACATGACAACTCTAGGAAATTCTAAGTCACTACTCAAAAGTTTTCTAGTCCAATTTCTTTTCCCATTGACTTTTTCATAACAACACGAATATGTCGTTAAAATATTACTCACAAATATACTCAGATCATATTCTTATAACATAACTCTTTTTGTTCTTTGAGAATGTTGCACTAAATCTTTCTCTTATAAGAGATGGTACTCAAAACTACTTTTGAAAATGCATTTGGAAATTGGTGTTTTCTCTAATATTAAATGTGAAAGCATTTACTCTTTAGGAATATTTATTTCCCATATATCATTTTTAAGAAAATGAACTTCACCCTCACTCTTACTCAAATCAATGCTTAAGGCTTAAGACAAGTTTAAAAAAATTGTAAATGACTTTTTGAAAAACGACTCAAAGAAATATCAAGACATGACTCTTAGATCCACCTTGAATTTGAATTTATGATTCAATGTTGTGATTCATGTTTATGGATGATTTCTAGAAGGTTATAGGTCATATAGAGTAGTTAGAATTACGAGGAAGTGTTAGCACACTTCAAAAGGACCCTTAGTCAAGAGACCTTATCCTGGCACACTATCGATGCGCCATGCCACCCTTCCCTAGTCTAGTCCAGAAAATTTTATCTTCTCATTTCTAATCTTAATTCAATTAAATTTGATTATTTTTCTCATATTTTCTTCAGCTTCAGATACCCAATATATGTACACAAGAAACTACTTAAAACTAATCTTAAACTAAACACAATTATCTCTCGTCAATCCCGTCTTAGTTCAAGAACGAAAGCAAAATCAAGAATACAAATCAAGAACATCAAAACTTCAACTTTCTAGAACAATTTTTACGTTGGAATTGATATTATTGGCGTGTTGGTGAAGGAAATCAACCCTATGAATTCACATACCTCTTTAGGGATTAACCCTTGGCCAAACGACCTCTGATCTATGAAGATATCTCCAACAA
Organism: Solanum peruvianum; assembly: GCA_027705065.1. Classification (NCBI taxonomy): domain Eukaryota; kingdom Viridiplantae; phylum Streptophyta; class Magnoliopsida; order Solanales; family Solanaceae; genus Solanum; species Solanum peruvianum. The sequence continues at coordinate 4,742 of JAKWJD010000164.1, forward strand.
TCCCTTGACATTTCTCCTTTTAATCCTCTTCTTGAACAATTCTCAAAACCCTAGGTGTTAATTTTAATTGCATAAATTTAACAAAATCAGTATAGACCTCTAATTACTTATTCAAGACTAAATACATTCATTGGGTAAGGAAAATAACAAAATACCCCTTTTGAATTTGGGTATCTTTCCTTAACCGGACGACCCGACTTCAAACGGGCATATTTCTGTCACACAAGGTCATAATTTAGTGGAGTTGGAAAGAGAATTCAAAGAACTTTAATTTGACCTCTTATAGTCCACTTAACTCATCCTGTACTAAATGTCATGGTCATCTGAACTTGACCCAAAACTTATATTTAGCATAACTTGCAAAAATTTCAAAGTTTTACTATTTAAAAAAATAGTTCTTTCTAAATCTAGCTCATTTAAATAGCAATGTGTAACACATATATCCTGCCCCTTCAGACCTCATTTGTAGAATTACACTAAGTATGTTATAATTACTCAATTTTTATTTGACTACTAAAAATAAGGTCTTTTTATAAATTTTTGCTTTAGCCCCACAAACTTTTTGAGATGGCTCTGAAGATTGGAAAGTGAAGAAAACAAAACAATTTACCTTTTTTTGAATGCTATATTTCTCCCGTTATTGCTCAATCGGGCTCTACTAGATGCATCAAAAGGGTTTGGACAATTTTGGCTTAAATAGTAAATCACTTTCGGAAACTTATGATATACTTTATTAACTGCGCATCTAAAATACGAGATTTTGAACGCGCATTTGAATACCATAAAATATCACTCATGCTTAATCTGTGTAAGCATAGGTGGTTATAGTAGTTAATTGTGTTATATTTAATTTTATTTGCCTTACGTTGTTAGTGGGGATTAACTAGCAAAGGGACACTCCAAAAACTTATTGTTATAAATAGCATATAAGTTTCTTTTTCATTTATTTTTAGGGTTAGTTAAGAAAATGAAAAAAATCAGGGTTGAGTTGTGGAGTCATAAACCTTTTCATGACTTACAAAATTTGCGGATAAATTACTAGTTTATAAAAAAAAATCTTTTTTCATTCCAACAGTTCAAACATTAAATAATTTCATCATTCCAAAAATAAAAAATACGAGAACATCTTCTCCAATGTTTTTCTTCATCTTCGATGTGCCCGTCTTCTCGTAATCATCAAACTCTATAAAACCACGTCTTTCTCCAATAATCGACTTTTCCATCATCAATTTTAAAATCACTAACAAACGTGAGGTGCCATAATTGTTCCTTAAATTTTCAAAACAAACTGGAGTGGTTTAAAATATTGTGTTTCATTAAAATTAAGGTTTCAGTTTTAAAAATCGTAAGGAAAAGGATTCAACTTACAAACAAGTCAAGTACAAGGGTCTCCCAGCTCATTATGTCATTTTTATATTTATAGCAAATAATTGTTAGTACATTGAAAAAAAATTAAGATGTAATGTTGTGTGTGTTTTTGATGAAAAAAGGATTTCCCCCTATAAATAGTACTCATCCGTCTTAATTTATTCAACCCATTTTAGTTTGATATAAAATTAAAAAAGGTAATGGCGATTTTTTAATTCATTCACTAACTTAGATATATATACAAAATATATAACTAATTAATCTTGTTGTTTTAATATGTTAGATGGAAAGTTAAAATTTAAAATTGACAGAAAAAAACTGAAACATTCTTTAATATTGCAATACAAACTTAAAAAAGGTAATGGACACTTGGGTACTTTTTCTCTTCTCCGATTGCACAAACGAGCTTCGAATCTAACTTGATCTCTATTACATATTAAGTACATCTTGGAACACAAATAATTTTGAGTAATGGATTTTTAATTTGAGTTTTGCAGCAAAATGAATAAATTTTAATTAATTTCCCATCCCAGAACCATAAAATAAGGTAGTTTTTAATTTGTGACATACAATAATTACATTCATTTAATTAAATTCCTCATTTTCTTCCACTATTGGTTATTTGGTTTAAATGTTTTACCTCTCATAAAGAATTGAAAATATTGGAATATACTATTAACCTAGCTAAAATTTCTCATCGCTCATTGTAATTTTTGGATATTATTGACTTAGCTTCATACAAATGACAATCATGGCTTTGCTAACATGAAAAGGTTGACCGAAAGAGATGCTATTCGAACTGCATCAGTTAGATCAGTTTTTTTTGTATTGATGATCCGTAATTTTATATAATAAGTCCTCCGTTTAAAGAAAAAAAGGTTGATGATTCTTTGGGGAGGGAGATCTTCATTAGGAAATGGTAGATCTACTTGAAAAAGAAATATTATTAGGATGAAACTTTTAATATCTCTCACATTTAGTGAGTGCAACTATGCGGAGTTGATTAAAATAATACTATTTGGAGTACTTTCATAAAATTACCTGATTACAATTGGTATCTTGTGATCCAAATTTGTATCTAATCTTCTTCCCTTTTATGTTCGTAGATAGTCAACACGCGTTTCAATGGTGTCAGGCCCGTGTCTCCCGTAAATGAGCCCGCTGAGGGGTCTAAAGCAATAGGTTGTGATCGAGGCAAGGGTAGAGGAAGAGGAAGAGGTAGAGGCCTAGAAAGTGTAGCACCCGCCAGGGGAGGAGCTCGAGTCGAGAATGTTCCAAGAGAAGAGTCCCATCCTACACTCCATGAAGAGTTTCAAGAGAATGTGGAAATTTGGGACAAAGAGGAGGTTTAACTAGAGAGGGATGTACATGCATACGCTACAAGTATACCTCTCATAGACAAAAAGTTAGCTCAAAAGATTATGGCTATCCTAAAGGGATTAGTCGGCTCTGGAGTCCTTCCCACAATGCAAGCGTATGAACCCCTGTTGCTGTTATTGTTCCCAAAATGGGTGGAGCTGTAGATACTAATCACTTTGTTGTCCCCTATTGGGTCGTATTGTGACTTTTAATGAGCATGAGATGCTAATTAAGTTTTTGAAGCAGAAGCCACTTGTGTTCCATGGTTGTGAGAGTGAGGACACTTATGAGTTTATATAGGATTGTTATGAAAGGCTTCACAATTTAAGTATTGTATAACATCATGGGGTCAAGTTTGTGACCTTCCGGTTTCAGGGTGAGTTTAAGTAATAGTGGAGTGCGCATGTAAAATGCAGATAATAAGCCTTTCCCCATTCACTTTGACGTAGTTTCATGCTCTGTTCCTAGAAAAGTATGTGGCCCGAACTTTGAGAGATCCTAAAAAGGATGAGTTCATAGCCTTGCAGCACAGTGGTATGACTGTAGCTTCATATGAGGCTAAGTTTCATGCCTTTTCTAGATACGCTACATAATTGGTAACTACAGAGGAGGAGAGGATTGGTCTTTTTTCAAGGGATTAAACTCCGAACTCTACGTATTGCATGTTCGCAGACCTCTAGAGGAAAAAGTTTTAAGGATGTGACTAACTTTGTAAAGAAAGTGGAACGAGTTAGACGTGATGGGCAGGTTAAGACATTGTCTATGAAGTCAAAGATCACATGTAACTTCTAATGTTCCTACATCTGTCAGGATATAGGAGCACCCCCTAATGTAACATGGCGTACTTGACCTCTCGGAGGTCTTATACAAGCCCATAGACATCATTTATCGCATTGACATAAATATTTAGCAGAATTTTTTTTAAAATAATTCATAGCACATCAAATGCTAGAACATCGCTTCATATATACTAAAATATCATAATACATAGTTAGACTCTATGTCTCTTTTGCAATCTTAGACTAAAAAAACAATAGAGTAGAATAAGGAAACAACCCTTAACAACATAAAATAATATGTAAGCTATTACATAAAGTTGAATAAGAACTTGACATAGGAAATCCTTGAATATTAAGGATCCTTTTCTTGAGCTTGGGAAACATCTATCAAGCCTTTCACTTTCAGAGATATCCCCTAGTCTTCAACAATTTACACTCTGTGTAAAAAGATGAAGAAGATGGCATTAGTACAAGAACCGCTAACTATAGTAACCATGCAAAAACATGAAATGAAAGAGGAATTTTAGCTAGAAACCATGCATCATGTCTTTTAGTAAACCTTCACGAACATTACTAAACAAGCATCATATAGTTTACAGACTTCATTTAGACACGTACAATAGTCATAACGCCACATAAATCCACATATTACATTGAAGGCAGATTCCTCCTTTTCATTATATTATCTTTCTACTACCGTAACTCTTTTACCCCAAAGTAACCCTTTAGTAAACTTGTGCAATGCTTGAATAGTGTCCCATTCCACAATCCACACTAAAGCATCACCTTAAGGTCACCAAGGTGAACATTCATATTACCTTCATTAACTCAAACATATACATTCGTGGAAGTATAATATATCATGAGACACATACTTCACATATGAACCAATATACTTCATGAACCACATACAAGACTCATTCCAAGACAAAATACAAGACAGGACTACCAATATCATCATGATGAGACAATAGTCAACAAATGCATATTTGAAGTTCACTCTATTAAGATATCATAAGACCTTAATCATAATGTTAGTCTAAGCTTACTATTGCAACGTACATGTGAAGCCCCATAACCTCACACATACTTAGTAAACCCATAAAGAGACCACAAGAATTGCAACTTACTTCATACATTAATATGACAAGTATAGCTGACTACATGCATATCAAGTAAGACCTTCATCATTCAGCCAATCAGACCCACATCATGCATATTATCATAGAAGTAGGTCAATGCTATAATTTCACGCATAAGAGACACATATATTATATAAACATATAGAACTCCCTTCTAGAACTCTCTTCAAGATATACTTGTGCAATGAAGAGGTAAAGTCCAATACCCTCTCCAATTGCATGCAATTTCTCTTAGTTGATCCTAGTTAGGGTTCATCCATCTTACTTCCATTATTCATTTAACTTTAGGGAAACTTTGCCTTAAAAAAAACTTGACCATGTGATCTCAAAATAGAATCTATGTCAAGGAACCCACACCGAAAAGAGGTTCTCATTAACATCATGCTAGCATCTAGATGGATCCACTTGCTAGGTCCTATTGGGGAAATATAGTTAAGAAAGCAGGAGATGTATAACTGAAACCCTCTTTATTCCAATTGGCATTGTAGTTTCCCCCTCATGATAATATTGGTGAACATACCTTCCTTTTTGGTAAGAGGCACCCCTTATTGTCAAGTTCACTCGTTGATAGACTAAGTTCCCTTTTTGAAAGAAGCCTTTATTAACATTCTTCATAAAAATATACTTTAGGAGATTAACCCCTCTAATGCATAGCTCATACGTTAATGATAGGAATTTCCTTTCATCAAAATCTAACTAATGTGAGAATATCGTTTCGCATGGACGTAACATATTCATAGCATAGTCTAGTTTTGAGTACAATTGAGTAACACTTTTTAAAATACCCAACTTTACTAGATTATCATAATATGATTCATTTATGAATTCATGTGTGTGTGTGTGTACATATATGAGGAAACCTTTCACATAAACACATTTACACAAGACATGTTCGTACTTCATTAGTCATATTCATTACATTATAACATAGACTAAGATACGAGATCACTTCTAATTCCTTGCAACCATACATTTATCATCATTTATTGGTTATCATGTTCATAGTTTAATCATACTTTCATAATTTAAGTGCAAAATAACTCACCCAAGGAACTATCCTATCACGGTACACATGTGCAATGAATAGGTAAAGTCCCATACCCTTACCTATATTGGTACACCTACCATTTCATGCTAGTTAAGATACATTTTCATTATTTCATGAACATATTACCCTTGTAGTCATGCATGATATATATGTGTGTACATATTGGTCAACATGATCACATAATGGCAACAACATGGTAATGAGGAAGCCACCCTCTAAAGATCACACACATGTACAACATCCTCAAGTCTTATGTCACACACATGTAGAGTATTTAAGGACTATAGACTACACACACTTACATTACATCATAGGAGACAAAAGCATAGTCAACCTTTGAATAGAAGACTCATACTCAAGCATATAGGACCACACAATCATATCGGGGTACATAGGTAAGAGTCATTCGTAAATAGTACTTCATCAGTGTTAATCATAGAGACCATACCTAACCCTAAGATAGTCATTCAGATGTTCATAATACTATCAATACAACCTAAATCATAAACTAGAATGTAAGACTAGACATACAACCTCATGTGTGTGATCATCATAATAACACTTCACCAAACATCAATTTTCCTTCAAAGGAATGTTCATAACATATAATAATATGCAAGCATGTAAACACCACCACCATAAGTGGACCATACCAATCAACACCATTCAATATCCATTCTATGATAGTAGAGGAAATAGGTCTTCTTACTAACTCTTCAATGCTATGATCATCATTGATCAATTCTCAACAATTCATAAAAAACAGACATTGATAACAATAGAAATAGGCAATTCAACATAACGGAATCATAATCTCATAAACATCTAAATAAGATCACACTACCCACATTACAGGCTAAATTGAGATATTAGAAGGATCTTGGGTTCTTCATGAAATTGGGTTTAAATTCATTATAAAATCACTAGGTAATCATTAATTCATCATTCTATTGACTTTGATAACAATTTGACAATGAAGCCATGGCTAGTTTGAAAGATGACAATTTTGATCATGAAATTTCTTTCATATACCTTTGAAAAAACCTAATAGATGAAGGGTTAACTAAGGATAAAGTATTACCATACATTAATATATGAGAAGGCCACCAAAAATTTATGAAGAAACCATTAGAATTCATCTCCTTAAGTTGTTCTTGAGTTTGATCTCCAATGAAGGTTCTAGAGAGACTTTGTTTTGAGAGGGAAGGTTTTTTATTTTGAAGAATGAATTATGAATGGAGTTTTCATGTTCTTAACCAACTTAAAATAATTAAAATTGGACAAAATAACCGCTGATACCTTATTTGGAACGTGGGGTGAATTTCTCAATTTACCCCTTAACTTGGGCATCGCTTACACAGAATGACAGGTCCAAACTAGAATGGAAGTGACAGACCGCTGACGGAACGACGACACCGTCCTATACATCTGTTGTTTGTGAGTGAGGCTCGTAATATAGGGGCTAAGATCCCATGTCTAGGTGTGGAGAAATGCGCCCAATCAACGAGACATCAACCATACTAAGGGGGGGCATTTTCATGGTCGTTGATACTTCAAACTTTTGGGTCCTCCTCAAGGAACCTTTGGGTGGTTCTTGGGGAGTCATTCCCGGATGTTCTAGCCCTAAATACAATCATTTAAAAGTTAAGGTTCTATCCTAATATTTTACCCCCCAAACAATACATATAATATGCAAAGACACACTAGCATTCCTAAAGATGAATGCTCGAACGTCTTGGTCGTTCTTGGACGTTTGACCTCCAAACCACTTCAAATCAACTGTAGAAACTGCAAAACACTTTACTAACAAGTTATTAAACTTTTAAGGTACATGTGACGCTCTAGATAGCTTATTTTATTTTGAGGGTCATCACAATGTCATCCACTTGGGAACATTCGTTCTTGAATGTCACTTGGAACTTTTAAAACACTTTCAAGGACTCAATGACCGATATAGTAGCTCACAACATTCGACATATCATCACATAATAGTCAATGCACCAAACTTATTAGTAACACGAAATTCCTACCATCATGTACATAATGCAACACAAACCAAATAAAACCTCCATTCTGTCACTCCTTAATGCATCAAACGCATATGCATTTCTCATGTTCATAGGAGGAACATCCTTCTCCTAATCATGACATGTTCTTTACATTTTATTTTATTAATATCTAAACATGCAATATCCTTTAAAAAAGATATAGTCATGCTCAACATCGTCACTCAATAGGAAAATAATCAACTTATACTAAATGCACATAGATCATGAGTAATGTAGATCAACAAAGACCCTTATCACTTAGACAAAATACCATCAACGCCACACATAACATTACAATGTTTATTTATGTTTAAGGAGGAATATAATTCTCCTTAACATACTCACATGTTATTATAAAGTTCATATACAAGCAATGCACAAAGGTCAATTCATTTTAAGGAGAAATTCTCCACTTTTAACCAATTTATGCTCATACTCCTTTCCTTGTGAAGTCAAAATGGTAAATCACACCACACACATCATAGAAATAGAAAGTTAATTCAAATAGTTTCAATTTTTAACATGACACTAGTTTTCATAAACATGCATCATTTAGGGAAATTCATACAATTCATAGGTAGGCATAAAGACATTGGCTAGACATACCTTCACTTCTAAAGTGTTAGCCTACATTAACACTTCCCAAGTCATAAAAGTGATACATTTTCAAAGGGAGTCATCATTTCTCATTTAAAGAAAACTCAAATTCTCATTGCGGGGCAAACACCACAACTTATAAGTGACATCAAGCATGTTTCTGACATCATCTTATGAAATCAAATGCATTATTAACATATCTAGATGCATAATCAACACGAGAAACATGAATTTGATCAACAATCTATTTCATGCAACAAGAAAATTTTAAAATGTGCTTAACATAGCATCAATTAAGACATGCATAACATATGGAGAACATGCAACATATACCTATACACAAGACTCCCATTATGAAACAAGCTACAAGGAACTCTTTATTTCAAGCTTGAGTAAGAATATAATTCAGGAAGTATAGGAATATCAATAACCTTACTACTCACATCATCATCCCCCACTTAGGGTAAACCTATTTAAGAGCAACTTATCTCAATTTTAGGGTAACTTTAGCTTACCAAACATAATAACTAAGCACATCATCACTCTCTTGGAATCTAAGCTTATGCACACCCTTCATTAACACATAAAAGTGATTCTCAACATAGATAAGTTCAAGGGAACTCAACATATGAACATTAAGGTCACTCAAAACCTTACCATCAAGTCACATTATACCAAACTTGGGGTAAGCCTAATCACATCATGCCCTTAAATACCAAGGTCAAGAAAATTCAAGACCAAACCTATAAAGGTTCAATCTAAGCACTTTCTTTGGATGATCAAACTTAGAACCAAACATAAAAGAGAACTAACCACTTTTAAGTAGGTCAACATCAATTCTTTTCCTCTTTCCATGAACTAAGGGGTACATACATACCTCTAAGTAAACCTTTTAGGGCCAACCATAATCCCAACTTATGGAATAGAACCCTTGATTTCTTTTTTCCCCACTGTTAGAGTAGGTTCACATATGGACTTATCGATTAGTCATAAGAGTTCTCCCTTAACTAGCAAACTTCATAATTTCATTACTAGGTTTAACACACATCTCCCCTCATTAGGAGAATCTTTAACTATTTACCACATTTCTCTAAAGCATTTCAAGCCTATCTCATAACATTAAACTATATTCTACATAATCATAAGGTAACTTATAATTTCAAAGGGGCTCCATTCAACCATAACAATTCTTAACAAGCTATGACTATATCATAACTTAACTTCTCAAGAGAATATATCATTTCTAATAGATCACCTATAGTCATAAATGGCATGACATCAAAACATACCAAATTCACCTTCACGTATACTCATTTAGTCATAATAACCATAGTAAGCATCAAACTTCACCTTTTCTCCCTCAAGCATTGAGAGATCATTCCATCCAAGTAGTCACATCTAAAAGACCGTCGAACAAGGAAACATAAGAGAGATATCACGTAGAGTTAAGTTCTATAGTAGGAACCTAGAGTAGTGAATAATGTGATAACTCTAATCGTCTTATAGCCTCTCACTCATAAATGTGTCGCGACTTACCACCGATGAACAAAAATATACTAGACGTGGAAATATGAGACTTTGGACCCTAAAACCACTTTTTAAAACCTTATTCTCTACCACATTTGTCACGATCAGGGAGCACCCCCGGAAGTAACACGACGTACGTGACCTCTCGGAGTTCTAATACAAGCCCATATACCTCATTCATTGTATCAACATAGAAATTTAGCGGAATATTTTAAAAACTTTTCATAGCACATCAAATGCTATAACATCAATTCATATATAATAAAATATCATAATACATTGTTAGATTCTAAGTTCCTTTTGCCATCTTAGACTCATTATCAATAGAGTAGAATAGGGACAATACCCCTAACAACATAAAATAATATCTATGTTATTACATAAACTTGAATCTTAAGGATCCCTTTCGTGAGCTTGAATTACATCTATTAAGCCCTTCACTTTAAGATACATCCTCTATTAATTCACCACATACACTTTGTGTAAAAAGATGAAGAAAAATGGAACTATTACAAGAATACACTAAGTATGACAACCATGCAAAAACATGAATTGAAAGAGGACTTTTAGTTAGAAACCATGCATCATGTTTTTTAGTAAAACTTCATGAACGTTACAATAAAAAACATCATATAGTTCACATACTTCATATAGACATGTACAATACTTATAACATCACATAAATCCACATATTACATTGAAGGCACATTCTCATTTTCATAGTATTATCTTTCTATTACCTTACCTACTTTATCCCAAAGTAACCCTTTAGTAATATTTGTGCAATGCATGAATAGTGTCCCATTCCATCATCCACACTCAACCATCACCTTAAGTTCACCAAGGTGAACATTCATATTACCTTCATTAACTCAAACATATACATTCGTAGAAGCATAACATATCATGAGACATACACTTCACATATGAACAACATACTTCATGATCCACATAGACGACTCATTCCAAAACAACATACAACTCAAGATTACCAATATCATCATGATGAGACAATAGTCAACAAATGCATATTTGAACTTCACTCCATAAAGACATCACAAGACCTTACTCATAATATCAATCTAAGCCTACTGTTGCAATGTATATATGAAGTCCCATAACCATACATAGACAAAGTAAACCCACATAAACACCAAAAGCATTGGCACTTACTTCATACCTCGATAGGACAAGTACAACTAACTACATGTATATCTAGTAAGACCTTCATTATATAGCCAATAAGACCAACATCATGCATATTATCATACAAGTAGGTCAATAAAATAATGTCATGCATAAGAGACACATACATATACATATGCATATACATATATAATTCTCTCGTAGAACTCCCTTCAAGAGCTACTTGTGCAATACATAAGTAAAGTCTCAAACCCTCACCTACACTAAGCAACTTCTCTTATGTGATCCTAGTTAGGGTTCATCATCTTATTTCCATTGTTCATTTTACTTCGAAGAAGCTTTGCCTTAACCTACACTAAGTCATGTGAGCGAAACATGGAATCCTGTGTCATGGAACCCCACACCGAAAGGATATGCTCTACTTGCCAACGTAAAACATTATGTTAGCATCTAGGTTGATCCACTTGCTAGGTCCTATGGGGTGCACCTAGTTAAGGAACATGGAGATGTATAATTGAAACCCTCTTTATGCCAATTGACATTCTGGTTTCCACGTCATGAGAACATGGGTGAACATATCTTCCTTTTTGGGAAGGGGCACCCCTTATTGTCAAGCTCACTCTGTGTTAAGCTAAGTTCCCTTTATCAAAATCCTTTCATTAACTTTACTTCATAAAAATAGGCTTTACGAGATTAACCACTAATATGTATAGCTCATAGGTTAATGATGAGAATGTCCTATCATAAAAACCAAACTCATGTGAGAATATCCTTTCACATAGGCATAGCATATTTATAACATAGTCTAGTTTAGAATACAATTGAGTAACAACTTTCAAAAGACACTACTTTAGTAGATTATCATAACATTCTTCATTCATGCATTCATGTGTATGTATGTGTACATATATGAGGAAATCTTTCACATAAACACATTTCGACAACACTTGTTTATACTTCAATAGTCATATTAATTACATTATAACATAATAATAAGATGCATAGTAGATCACTTCTAATCCCTCATAATCATGCATTTATCATTATCACAATGTTTATCATGTTCATAACTTAATCATACTTTCATAACATAAGTGTATAAAAACCTCACCCTAGGAACAATCCTATCAAGGTACACATGTGCAATGTGTAGTCTCAAAGTCTCATACCCTTTCATATACTAGTACACCTATGAAGTCATCATTTTTAAGTTACATTTACGTAATTTCATGAACATACCACACTTGTTGTCAAGCATGAGGTGTGTGTGTACATATTAGTCAACATGATCTCATAATTACAACAACATGGTAATGAGAAAACCACCCTCTAAAGATCAAAACACATGTACAACATCCCTCTAGTCTTAAGGCACACACATGTAGTGTATTTAAGTACTGTAGACTACACACGCTCACATTACATCATAGGAGAGAAGAGCATATTCAATCTTTGAATAGAAGACTCCTACTCATGCATATAAGACCACAGAATCATATAGGGGTACATAGGTAAGGGTCATTATTCAATACTACTTCATCAATGTTAACCATATAGACCATACCTAATCCTAACATAATTATTCATGTGTTCATAATACTATCGATACACCCTAGATCATAAACTAGAATAGAAGACTAGACATACATCCTCATATGTGTGATCATCATAACCACACTTCACCAAACATGAATTTTCCTTCAACGCCATGATCATAACATATAATAATATATAAGAATGTAAACACCACCACCATTAGTGGACCATACCGATTAACATCATTCAATATCCATTCTATGCTAAGTAGAGGAAATAGGTCAATTTACAAACTCTCCAATGCTATGATACTCATTGATCAATTCCGAACAATTCATAACAAATTCAGATAGATAATAATATCCATAGGCAATTCAACATAATCAAATCATATTCTCATAAACATCTAAAGAAGATCATAATACCCACATTATAGGCTAAAATGAAAAAATACGATCATAATACCCACATTATAGGCTAAATTGAAAAAATTAGGAGGATCATGGGTTATTCATGAAATTGTATTGAAATTAATCATAAAATCAGTATCTAATCATAAATTCATCTGTAGAATGACTTTGAAAATAATTTGACAACGAACCGATGGCTTGACTGAAAGATACTAATTTTGATATGAAATCTCTTTGAAAAAACTTTAAAAGAACTCCTTAGATGAAAGGTTAACTAAGGATAAAGGATTAACATACCTTACTACATGATAAGACCACGAAAAATAGAAGAATAAACCATTAGAATTCGTCCCCTAAGTTGTTCTTGAGTTTGATCTCCAATGGAGGTTCAAACTAGTGTTTGTTTTAAGAGGGAAAGGTTTAGCTTTTGAAGAGTGAATTGCGAATGGGGTTTCATGTTTTAAACCAACTAAAAATACCTCAAAATGGATAAAATAACCTACCTAAATATGATCATACACAAGTTAGGATCCTATCCTATCATTTTACGCACCAAACAATACATAAAACATGCTAAGACCCACTAGCACGCCTAAAGACTAACTTTCGAACGTCTTGGTTGTCCTTGGACATTTAACCTCCTAACTTCTTCAAATCAACTATACAAGTTTAAAAACATTTTATTAACAAGTTATTAACCTTTTACGGCACATGTGAGTCTCTATATACCTTAGTTAATTTTTGAGGGTCTTGACAACTTCAGAGTTTCACGGAGGTCGACACTTACAAATCAGCCAATTTAGTAGGCCATGCCCGCTTCTACAAGTAGTTACTCACAAAAATCATAGCAGAATTCTATTCATGATAGCTAGGGAGCAACACCTTTAGCTGGAGACATTTTTTTTCTCACTATTTCTATAATTCTTGAGAACCTGCACATAAGAGGAGAGATTTTCCCTATCCACATATTACTAACCTTGTGCACCAGAAAACTAGAGCAATGATACTCATGCCACGGTAATTATGGTAGAGTACGTCCACAAGGTGGGTGAGGAGGGAAGCAACAAGGTCGTGGATGCCGGGGAAATGGTAATGCAGGTAGAGGAGAGGTGCAGGCAGGGGAGGAGGTTGTTCTTAAAGAAGAGAGGGCTAAGTTTTATGCCTTTCCCGGCAAGAAAGAGGCAGAGACAACTGATGCAAAGATCTCAATTTCTACTCATTGCCTCTGACTGGATGGATAATGTGTTGTTTGATTTAGGATCTACTTTCTCATACAAGTCAGTTAAGTTTTCCTTGAGATTTAATGCATTTTGTGATGTACTTGATGCCCCCATCAATGTTTCTACTCTTCTTGTGGAGTGTATCAAAGTCATACATGTATATCGTACTTTTCATGATATGTTTATGAGTTCCAAACTTGGGCTAATATGGTTATTTTATACATGACTGACTTTTATTAAATCTTAGGCATGACTTGGTTATACCTCTATTTTGTTGTGCTTAATAGTTAAACTAAGTATATGATAGTAGAGTTATTGAGTAAGGAAATGTTAGAGTGCGAAGATGTGTACAAGCCTAAGCCATCTGAGGTCACATCTTCCATTTGGGACAAGAAACTAGTGGGGTAGGAGTGTTCAGTGTATATGGATAATGTCGAGATGTTTGTATTATTTATTCCTCCATTGAGTCTATTATGGTACTGTCTACATTAAAGGAAGTATTTCCTATCGATTTTCCGTGTAGGCCTCTAGATAAATATATATTCAGCATTGATTTGGAACCTTGTACTTGCTGTATCTTAATCCCTCCTTATCGTATGTCACTGCTAAAATTGGGAGAGCTTAAGTATTAAATCTAGGAACTGCTTGATAAAGGATTTATCGATCCTTGTGCTCCCCTATGGGATGCCCCTTTCTTATTTGTTAAAAAAGATTGTAGTATGAGATTGTGCATAAATTATCGATAGTTGAATAGGGTCACCTTTTCAAATAAGTATCCATTGCCTCGAATAGATGATCTCTTTTACCATTTACAAGGTGCATCGGGTTTATCTATGATTGGTCGAAGGTCTTTTTACTATCTGTTAAATAATAGGCATGAGTATGTACCAAAAGCAATGTTTAGGACCCGCTGTGGGAACTATGAGTTTGTGGTGATGTTGTTCGGGTTGACAAATGTGTCGGCAACTTTCATGAGTTTGATGAATGGTGTGTAACCATTGATGGATTAATTTGTGATTGTTTTTATTGATGACATTTTGGTTTATTTGAATAGTAAGAAAGATCATGCAATCATCATTGTATTATTTTGGGTGTAATTGGGAGACAAAAGCTATATGCCAAATTTTCCAAGTATGAGTTCTGGTTGACTTTAGTTGCTTTTTGGGACAAGTAGTTTCAAGGGAAAGAGTAATGGTAGATCTCCAAAAAATCAAAGTAGTCAGAATTTGGATCCAACCTAGCTTTGTATCTAAAATTAGGAGTTTTATGGGACTCCCTACCTACTCTTGCCGATTTGTGAAGAGTTCTACTTATTTCTCCATGCATTTGACGAGACTGACCCAAAAGAAGGTGCCTTCAAGTGGACTGACAAATGTGAAGAGAGCATCTAAAAGCTCAAGAATCTTCTGACCATATCACCTATTTTGGAACAGCAAATATTTCAGTGTTTGCTATGATGCTTCAATTTGGGTTTGGGTAATATGTTGATGCTGGATAAGAATGTTATAGATTATGTTTGTTGTGTCGCAGCAAATAAATGTGCATGAGAGAAATTATCCTACACATGATTTGGAGTTGGAAGAGGAAGTGTTTATTATTAATATATGACACATTACCTCTATTTTGT
The DNA here is from genome assembly GCA_027705065.1 of Solanum peruvianum. Classification (NCBI taxonomy): domain Eukaryota; kingdom Viridiplantae; phylum Streptophyta; class Magnoliopsida; order Solanales; family Solanaceae; genus Solanum; species Solanum peruvianum. The sequence continues at coordinate 20,549 of JAKWJD010000164.1, forward strand.
CATGTTTTAGGTGTTTACTGATCGTTGTAGCCTACAACATGTATTCACTCAGAAAGACTTCATCTCACACAATGATGGTGGATGTAGTTATTCAAAGATTATAATGTTACCATCAAGTATTATCGAGGTAAGGCTAATGTGGTTGTAGACACATTAAGCTGGAAGGTGGTGAGTAGGGGTAGTCTAGATTGCTTGCATGTATCCAAGTGACCTTTGACCAAGGAAATTCAAACCTTGGAGTCTAAGTTCATGACATTGTGCATCTTAAGAAAGTTAGGGTCTTAGCCAGTATTGAGGTTAGGCCCACATTATAAAGAAGATCAAGGCTAAACACTTTGATGATGAGAGTTCGAATAAGCTCACAAAGAATATAATGCCTTGCAAGGCATAAGGAGGGACTCTTGATGCAAGGGATGTGCTCAATTTTAACGGAAGAATTTGTGTTCCCTAAGTGGACGACCTAATTCCAAAAATGTTGACATAATCCCATGTTTCGTAGTACTCCATTCATCCCGGTGTTGCTTTATCAAAATCTCGGAAAAAATATTTGTTTTGAAGGGGTTTTGACTTTTTAGAGTCGCCACTTAATTTTGAGGAAAATTAAGAAAACCTTTATTTCAAAAGACTTCAACAGAAAAAATTATTTAAAAATATTTAAAAGGGTTCAGGGATTCTCAAAACCAAAAGTGGCATTCTGCGGGGAATTGAATTTTCCTAACTTTTAAACTAACTACAAGTAAAATAGACAAGTAATTAAAAGCAAGTAAAGAGAGAGGGGGAAAGAGATTTGGGTCTAAATCCGGGTTGTGTTCGCCTTGACCAGTTTTTGGACCCACCTGTTTTGGGTTTTTGACCCATTTTCTTTTTGTACATGTTCTAAGTTCTAAAAAAATACAAAATACGAAATAAATAAGAGAGGACCACAAGGGCTTAGACCCACTAAAAATAAAAATTAAATAAAATGAAAATAAAGGGTCTTCTAATCCGACGTCTTTGACTATCTTCAATCCTTTAAACTTCAGCTCTGTGCGGCGGTATTATGGAATGGCTCGATAGAAGGGAGTTGAGCCTTTTTTGCTCTCTCAAAATGCATAGAATGGGTGAGTTCTTAGCGAACTCGAACATATTTTACATACAACGAAGAACAAGAGTGCTTATGTAACAACCTGTTTAGTCGTTTCGAGCATTAGAAATATTTTTGATAAAAACTAACTGGGTCGACGGATCACGAGACGGACCGTCATGGTCACGACGGACCGTGATGGACTCCGTCGTCCCATACATGAGTAAATTCTTCGCTGCTCTCCTCATTACCCTCGACGACAAGTAGGACGAACCGTCATAGGCACAACGGTCCGTCGAGCGCCTTCGTTCCAAAACAATTCAACTCTGAAATCTGGGTACTGAGATCGACTCTCTGAACTTCACGACGGAACTGCAGCACGGACTGTCGTAGATACGACGGACCGTCACAAACCTCTTTACTGAAATTGACTCTCTGAATTTTGTGACGGACCTGTAGGACGGACCGTCGCAAATACGACGGACCGTCACAAGTTGCTTAACCCCGACTTGGTCAGACTTCCGCTAAAAGTTTTAAAGGGGTGTTTTGGACTATTCATGACAAACTTTATGAAATTAGTTGGGAAAGTTTAATAATTTATTTACTTGGGGGGTTAAAGGAGAAAACCTTGAAATAAATTATGGGTTACTTTTATCATCTTTGATAATGATTATATGATAATTAGGGTAAAAGAAAAAGAATCTTGAGAAGAAAAATAAAAAGAACAGAGGGGAACGAACGAGCGAGAGAGAGAGAGAACGAAGAGGACATCAAAGGAATTGGGGAAGTAGATTGCTTGATCACGATTCTTCGGTGGAGGTAGGTTATGGTTTATTTCTATGTGATAGATAAACTCTAAATAGCGATCGATATGTATTGGATGATACTGTAAAGTCTTCTATATGCTTGATTGTGTGTTTGTATGTTGTGATTGTGTAATTGTGGTTGTTAGAATGATGAGACTGTTGAATCTTCAATCTTAAATCCTCTCTATTAAGATGACGCCTTGACATAAAGAAGTCTTGATGAACTAAAATAATGAGATAAATGGATCGGAGTGTCACGTTCCGACACGTAGTATTAGGGGATCGGAGTGTCACGTTCCGACACGTAGTATTAGGGGATCAGAGTGTCACGTTCCGACATGTAGTATCAGGGGATCAGAGTGTCACGTTCCGACACGTAGTATTAGGGGATCGGAGTGTCACATTCCGACACGTAGTATTAAGGTATCGGAGTGTCACATTCCGACACGATAGTAATAATGGATCGGAGTGTCACGTTCCAACACGATAATAATAAAGAGAAGTAATCTTGAATTATGTTAATATACTCAAATTCGAAGAACCTATTTCCCAATGAGTATGATATGGAGGCTTGAGTCCTCATAGGTGTGCCTGGTGTTGTTGCCAATGTTTCATGTACTTGTTGTTGACACCTGCTATGTATTGTAGTTGATTTTATATTATTATTCAGTATATTTTTCTTTCTCTTTTGAGTTGGTGGATGATACCTACTCAGTACGTGTTCCTTGTACTGACCCCTACTTGTAATTTTCTTCTTTGTTATTTGTGGAGTGCAGCAAACGTGCCATCGACTTCGACTCGTTTGCAACTCTAGCCAGTCTCCAGCATATCAGATTTCTGGGTGAGCTATTATTCCTAGCTCGGACTGGATTCTCTCCTTCACGTCTTGATGTCTTGAAGTTCGGACATGAACCATCTCTTTTACTTATTTTAGCTTCTTAAATACTCTTAGATTTAGAAATTCGAGGATAAATGTTCTTGGTGTGATGACTTCCAGATTTTTGGAATAATAAGTATTAAAATTTAGATGTTATTTAATTGATTTCGTTAATGAGTTTTGGATCTTCCGCATTATTTGTACTATTCATAATTGATATACTGGAAAATGTTGGGGTTTAGATTTTTTGGTTCGCTCACCTAGAAAGATAAGTGTGGATGCCACTCGCGGATCATTTTGGGTCCTGACAAACTTGGTATCAAAGCATTAGGTTCGTTGGTCTCATCACACAAGAACGAGTCTAGTAGAGTCTTGAGGAACGGTAGGGGGACACCCTTACTTTTCATTGAGAGACTATATGACTGTAGGAAAACTCCATTCTTTCTTTCTTTCGTGTTATTACTTGGATCCAATTGGTATCTAGGTGATACAATTGGTATCTGACATCCTCACTCTATTTCGCAGATGGTTAGAACTAGAACAACAACTGTGCCAACACCAACACCGGCAAGACAGGGTGCGTCTGAGCCAACCATTGGGGATGCAACTCGAGGAGGAGCGGTGGCAAGAGGCCGTGGTAGAGGTCACAGGAGGACGCCCTCTAGAGTAGAGGACAAACACCTGGTCTAGCTAGTAATAGGGTGGTGACTCCTCCACCGACTGAGGAGGAGTGAGAGAGGGTGAAGAAGGGGAAAATGAACAGGTGCAAGATGAGGAATTACCACCCTAACCTACCCCAGAGATGATTAACCAGGTTCTTACCTATCTTAGCGGGTTATCTGATCAGGGCCAGACACCTCCAGTGTTTTCTGCACCAGCACCCCAGGTTCCGGGAGTACAACATGCAGCTGATGTGGCTCCCCGCATGGATGCCTCATTAGAAGTAGGCACGTTTCCTCGATTGACTACAAGGCCTATAATGACGAGTGATCAGCATGAACTTTTTCACTAAATTCTTGAGGTTGAAACCTCCAGTCTTCAAGGGTGCTGAATCTGAGGATGCCTACGATTTCTGGTTGATTTTCATGAGCTTGTACATAAGATGGACATAGTAGAACGATTCGGTGTTGAGATTGTGACCTATCAGTTTCAGGGGAATGCCAAAATGTGGTGGCGGTCGTATGTTGAATGTCAACCAGCACAAGCACCACCTATGACTTAGGCATTATTCTCTAGCTTATTTATGGAGAAGTATATACCCCGGACACTGAGGGACAAGAGGAGAGATGAGTTCCTAAGCCTAGAGCAAGGTAGGATGTCTGTTACTGCTTATGAGGCTAAATTTCGTGCACTATCCAGGTATGCCACCCAGCTTTGCTTCAGTCCACATAGGTGGATTCACCATTTTGTGAAAGGATTGAGGTCAGATTTGCAGATCCCAGCCTTACAGGTAGCTGCTGGAGCAAAATCCTTTCAGGAAGTGGTTGATTTTGTGATAGAGGTGGAGGGAGTGAAGCCAGACGACTTCACCATGGCGTTGACATCTAAGAAATTCCGTAAGGGAGGTGAGTTTAGTGGTTCTTACTCCAGAGGGCAGAGTTAGGAGGTTACCCAGCCCGACCTATTCAGTCTTCACTGCAGGCTGTATCTGGGGGTCCATCGCAGACCAGTCAACATTTCTCTGAGTTTGGGGTTTATCCCCAGACTTCGTCATTCTCACAGAGACCTATGCTTGACTCCAGAGACTGTTATAGATGTGGAGAGACTGGACATATTAGGAGGTATTGTCCAAAACAGAGATACAGACCCCCAATAATCAGAGGTAGAGGTGGTCATGGGAGAGGCCGCCATTCTGGAGGACGTGGTCGCCAAGGTAATGGTGGTCACCAAATCATTAATGGAGGGATAAAAATCTAAGAAAAACAAATACAAGCAAACAGAATGATTACAAGTAAATAACAGAAATGCAAATCGTAGTTTCACATGTAGTATCTCTTGATGGCATCTGAGTTGATTGGTTTGGGCCATGCGGTGCCATCCTTCTCCGACAGGACTAAATCACTTACGGATAATACCTTGCGAACCATGTAGGATCCTTTCCAGTTTGGTGCTTAAGTACTAACTGACTGATTTCAAAAGTTCTAGCTCTTACTCTATTGTGAAAGCGGGAATCATTCTCTGTCGAAACAACTACCATGGCAAACGACAACCATTCTCTTCTCATCAATCAAAGTTAACTGATCAATGCGCTTGCTAACCCACTCAGCATTACTCAACTCTGCTTCTTAGATGATCCTTAGGGATGGTATCTCTACTTCAGCTAGTATGACAGTCGTTCGATAACCCAACAAAGCATATGGCAGCATCTCATGCCAACCTCGGTTATTGTCAATCATCTTCCTCAGAATCTTCTTGATATTCTTATTGGCACCCTCCACATCTCCGTTCATTTGAGGGCGATAAGCAGTTGAGTTTCGGTGAGTAATCTTTAATTGCTCACATATATATCTCATCAAGTGACTGTTAATATTAGCACCATTTTAAGTAATGATGGATTCTGGTACTCCAACCCTGCACATCAAATTGTTGCAAACAAAATCAGCAACAACTTTCATGGTTAGCGACTTGTAAGAAGTTGTTTCTACCCACTTGGTGATATAATCAATAGCAACCAAAATAAATCTGTGTCCATTAGAAGCGTCTGGCTCTATCGGGCCAATGACATCCATACCCCAAGATACAAATGGTCAAGGTGAACTCATAGCATTAAACTCTTGAGGTGGCACTTGGATCAAATCACCGTGCACCTGACATTTATGGCATTTCTGCACAAACTTGCAACAGTCATCCTCCAAAGTCATCCAGAACAAACTAGATCGAAGGATTTTTCTTGCCAAAGTGAGCCCATTCATATGTGTGCCACAAAGTTTGGCATGTATCTATTTAATAAGCCTCGCAGCTTCGAAAGCATCAACGCATCTTAG
>JAKWJD010000165.1:0-26271 GCA_027705065.1 Solanum peruvianum
CGGTTCGGTTTTTGCACACCCCTAGGTTCGTGGGTTTAGATGAACCCAATATATTTTTCTGTATACCATATATATGCATACCATATATTTGAACTTGTGAAGGCCATAACAAAATTCATTGATAATTTAGTGGTAAGGATCTAATACAATATTCTTCTCATTTTACAATCCGAATTTGTCGGCCATATTACATATGTTTCCTGTTACAGCTGTATCGATGGAAAAAAGAGTCATCCCTCCAGTGTCATCCTCTCAAGAAAAGGCACGCCGATATTCAACGGATAGAGCCTGCATTATTAATAACAGGCGACACAGTTTATATAACCAACTCTCATCAGATAAAAAAGAACTTCTTCTACAATGAGAGATAAGATATCAACAGTTGAGCAACAAAAATCTCCTCAATGGTTCTTTTACGCCACTACCTGATGTTCAGCTTCAATTCTCTGGACAAAAAGGTGTTACTATTAGATATATAACGCCTCACGCTGAAACAGGTTTGCTAAATGTGCTGCACAACTGCATGACACGTGCTTCTTCTCTTAACTAAATGTAGTTGTGATCTACTAATGGTTATTACACCACTGTTCGTGCTCTAGGTAAAACCTCTTGCAGTAATACATCTGTAGTTGTATCAGGTAAAGCAAAAGATACGATTGGTTACCTATCCATCTCTGAAGTAGGCACGTCACATTAACATGTTGTTAATATTCACTTTTCTAGAGAGAATTTTTTTAATGTCCTGATTACAACTGTTTCTACTATAGGCTCAACATCGGCCGCACCTGCTAAACAACATAGCCCAATAGGAATCACTGTCACTACCAAAAATTTGTCTGCTCCCTTTTCCTATTTACACAAAGGTCGGTATTTTAGAGAAATCTTATTCTATTTTCAATCAAATCATCTTGACTTTAGGTTCTACATTACTTGACCATCAACAATATGATCCAAAGGCAATCATGTTAGGACCGAAAATAAGCAGGTGTAAATGCGGAAGCTAGCAAAGCAAACCTCAAAAGACCACGAGGAAGAAGACAACGAGAAATATACCAAAAGACACAGAGATTTAACGTGGTTCGGTCAATCGACCTACGTCCACAAAGAAGATGAGCAATCCACTATAAATATGAGAGTACAAAATACAGAGGGAAACAACCTCAACCAATTCACTCGGAATACATGGGAGGTTCACACAAGCGATAACGTATCAAGATTGTGACCCATAAATTCTCCCCCTAACCAAAACTCTCAAAGCCCTTAAGACTACATTGTGAATGCTGGTTAAGTTAGAAAGAACATGTCTCTATTTATAGAGTCCTAAACCTTTTCCTAAAAGAAAAGGATTAGTCAATCCAAAACCTTTTCCTAGAAGGAAAACCTATTTATGGTAAGAAATTTCGGGCAAATAAAACCCAACAAATCTCCCCCTTGGCCTGAATTACTGACAAAATAAATTTGTCCACCTTCTTTACTTAATCTTCAACAACTTGCTTCTCCTCTCCATAATCTACTTTGCAAAATTTATTTCTCAACACAGAGAACCTCTCTGAAACAATTTCTCCAATAAAATCTTCATTACTGTCAAAAAGGTTGCTACTAGAACTACACCCGTCAAGCTGAACACCTCCTTCTAACCTGGTTCAATCATCGGTTATCGAACCACTAAACCTGACTCCATCATTGAATCTGGATCTGATACCACTTGTTAGGACCGAAAATAAGCAAGTGTAAATGTGGAAGCTAGCAAAGCAAACCTCAAAAGACCACGAGTAAGAAGACAACGAGAAATATACCAAAAGACACAGAGATTTAACGTGGTTCGGTCAATCGACCTACGTCCACAAAGGAGATGAGCAATCCACTATAAATATGAGAGTACAAAATACAGAGGGAAACAACCTCAACCTATTCACTCGGAATACATGGGAGGTTCACACAAGCGATAACATATCAAGCTTGTGACCCATAAATTCTCCCCCTAACAAAAACTCTCAAAGCCCTTAAGACTACATTGTGAATGCTGATTAAGTTAGAAGGAACATGCCTCTATTTATAGAGTCCTAACCTTTTCCTACAAGAAAAGGATTAGTCAATCCAAAACCATTTCCTATAAGGAAAACCTATTTATGGTAAAAATATTAGGGCAAATAAAACCCAACAAATCACAGGCAACAACAACGGTTCATCTTCCTAAAAACTTATAGTTATCTTGATTGCTTAGATGTTCTTCCAGCTTTGCTTTCCTTCTAGCCTATACCCACTCCCTTGCGATTAATTTACACAGGTATAGGTTAAGAAGTATATACTGTCGCAATATTAAGCTACTCCCTAACAATCCAAGCATTTTAAAGAAAATGCCTTCTTGTGAATATTGTGCGGCAAAAACATTTGAATATAAACCAGCAGGATTTTGCTGCAGTAGTGGCACTGTTGAATTGGAATCACATGCAAATGCCACAGATCTACTAAATATCTTGTTAGGAGACACTGTTGAATGCAAATATTTCCCCACCTATATTAGAATGTACAATAACATGTTTGCATTTACTTCTCTTGGAGTAAAATATGATAAGAGCTGGAAAAAATATACCATGGTATATACACCTTTAGAGTTCAAGGACAAATGTATCATTTTATGGATGTTTTATTACCTTCAATTCAACAACTAAGAAATCTACAATTATATATTTATGACGATGATACTGGAATTTTAAATCGTATGGCTTCTTCCAATTATTACGATCAATCACTTGTGCAAAAATTAATGAATATATTAAAGATAAATCTTTACTATATCTTCCTCAATCTCTAATGCAAGTTCCAAAAGTACCGAACTTGTATATTGTACTCAAGTGTGAGTGTAGATTACATCAATCAGTTTACAACCTACCAACAGTCTCAGAAGTAGCGGCAATATGGTTAGACCAAAAACCAAACATTAGTAGCTCTACACCACATTTTCAAATTTATCCTTGTAGCAACACCAATCAATTATTCAACTATTACTATGGTTGCTATGATCTTTTAAAATATCCGTTATTATTTCTCTATGGTCAAATGATTTGCATTGAGGAATCAAAAGAGTTAAACAGACTTGCAAGAAAAGAAATCGATCACAATGTGAAAATGAACAACTTCCAAGTTTATCAAATATGTGTTCTATTGATGGTTTGCTTCATATAGAAGTTGAAGTACTACAAAAAGGAAAACGAAAAAGAGATGACATCTTTTGTCGTGAATAATATTGTTTGTTATGAATTTCAAATAAGAGACAATGAAGTAAAATGGAGTATTACATTCAAGAAGACTTTTTAAACAATATTCAGTTGACAAAATCATAACAATTGAAACTCAAAGGCTAGATTTTGTCTCCTGTAATCAGGATTTATAGATACGGTGAGAGAGATTCTTCAAAAGTAGGAAAACAAACATTTCTTCCAGTAAGCTTTACTGGAGTACCTAGAGATATTCGCAACGTTATATGGATGCTATTACGTTAGTTTAACATTTCGGAAAGCCTGATATACTTTTTACTATGACTTGTAATCCTTCTTCGCCAGATTTAGAAGAATATTTAGTGTAAAATGGTGAAGCTCAAAATACACCTGATTTGATTTGTCGAGTATTCAAAGCAAAAGTTGAATAGCTAAAAACGGATATATTTAAAAAACATATTTGGAAAAGTTGTTGCATTTTCTGCTGAGTTTCCTGATATAAATGAAAATTCTTACTTACATAAATTGTTAAAAAAACATATGATCCATGGTCCTTGTGGTCATTTAAATCCTACAAATTCATGTATGATGAAAATAGGATATTTCAAATTCAAGTACCCAAAGAACTTTGCTGACAAAACAAAAAAGAGGAAAAAACTCTTATGCAATCTATAGAAGAAGAAATACTCGCACACATGTAGAAATTGATGAAATAAAAGAATATTAATCTACTAGATGGATATCTGCAACAGAAGTTGTGTGGCGTTTATTTGCTTTTACCATTAGTGAAATGAGTCCATCCGTTTATCATCTTCAACTGCACCTCGGAAATCAACAATTTGTTTCTTTTAAAACAGCTGATAGCATAGACAAATCACGAATAACCCTATCATTAGGAAAACAATGTTGACAGAATTTTTTCTTATGAATAGAACAAAAGAATATGCTAAACAACAAAATTTATTATATAAAGAACTTTCACAATATTTCGTGAGGTCAAAATCATATAAAATGTGGACAAGAAAAGGAGGTCATATTACTGGTCGTCTTGTGACATGTCATCCGACAGAAAGGAGATAGATATTATCTTAGACTTCTACTAATGAATGTAAGATTTGTTGGAATTAATGCATCAATGTTTAGTCTTCCGAAATTGTCTCTTAGTTTTTCAAGAAGTCTCTTTAGAATTTTGTAGTACATGTATCTAGTAAATTGTGATACATGTATTTAGTTATTTGTGCAAGATTTTTTGTTTTCTATTTTGAGTAGTATAAATAGTGATGTAGTTAATGATTGTAATCATCTCAAGTTGCCTTAAGTAGCCTACAATAAACTTGAGCATTTTCTAAAGATATTATTTTCCTTCAATATTTCCTACAAATATCAAGTTCTTAATTTGGGATTAGGTGAAGAAAAAATATGACATCCAAAACAAATGAAGGTGCTAATTCTTCAGTTGTTCTTACTACATTTTTTGATGGAATTGATTTTAAACTGGAATATAAGAATGAGAACACATTTGAAAGCTGAAAGTTTGTGGACTATTGTTGCAAATGGCTTTGAAGAGCCAGACAACGATGGTGATCTTACAGTAGTAGAGATGAAAAATCTTAGGCTAAGTATCGTCAAGATGCAAAACCCTTGAGCAAAATCCCAATGGGAGTCTCAAGAGAATATTTTGCAAAAATTGCTACTTGTGAGACTGCAAAGAAAACTTGGAATTTTCTGGAAACTGAGGTATATGGTGACGAAAAGATACGCACTATAAATCTTCAAACTCTTACAAGAGAGTTTCAAAATTTAAAGATGATATCTGAAAATTTGATGAATATTGCACAAGAGTCATGAATATTGTTAATGAAATAAGAAATCATAGTGATACAATTTCTGATCAACAAGTTGTGGAAAAGATTCTAATTAGTGTCACAGAAAAGTATGAGTACATCGTTGCTATTACTAAAGAGACGAAAGATCTTTATAATATTTCCATCAAAGATCTAGTTGGATCATTTCATGCACACGAGAAGCGAAGATTTTTTTGTGAAGACCAACCCAAAGAGACGGCTTTCCAGTCTAAATCAAGTGAGCATTCTCAAAATTTCTCAAAAAATCATTACAAGAAGAATCACAAGCCAAAAATGAAGTAGGATCATGATGGTTCTTCCAAGAAGGTTGAAGAAAAATGTGAGAAAAACTCTAGTCTTTCTTGTAAAGTTTGCAAAAAGACTAATCACAATACAGAAAAATGTTGACATAAAGGCAAGCTCCAATATCACTTTTGTAAAAAGTTTGGCCACGTTGAAAAGGATTGCTGGCACAAGAAACGGGAGAAAGCAAAGTTTTGTGGAAAACAGGAGGAAGAAAGGGAAGAAAACCTTTTTTTTGCTTCTAAATTTGATGCTTCAACAAAAAACAATGAATGGTATGTTGATAGTGGTTGTAGTAATCACATGACTGGAGATGAAAAGGTTTTCCTCTCAATTAATAATAGCATCACTACTAAAGTGAAGATGTGGAATGGAGCCTTAGTTGATGCGGAAGGTAAATGTACTATTTCGATCAACATGAAAAGAAGCAGTAAGCAAATTCATGATGTTCTTTGTGTTCCTAACTTAGAAGAAAACTCATGGAAAATGGTTATTCTCTTGTGTTTAGAGATAATTATTGCAGGATTTATGATAAAATTGAGTCAAATCAAGTCATTGTTGATGTAAAGATGATAAAAAGATACTTCCCTTTGCAATTTCATTATAATGCATTAAAAATGAAATTGTATAAAATAAAAATTGTAGATGATTCATGGCTTTGACACAAAAGATTTTGTCACTTAAATTTTCATGTTTTAAAGCTTCTCAACCAAAAGGGCATGGTGCAAGGCCTTCGTCAGATACATACTGGGTTGTTTACATGTGAAAGTTGTATAATGGGAAAGCAACACAGGAAGTCTTTTCCAAAAGGGGTGTCATGGAGAGCAAGTGTACTTTTTGAACTAATTCATACCGACATTTGTGGACCAATGAAGACTCCATGTTTTGGAAATCAATGGTATTTTCTAATCTTTATTAATGATTTCTCAAGAATGACTTATTTTTTAATCTTCATTGATGATTTCTCAAGAATGACTTGGGTTTAATTCATGAAAGAAAAGTCAAAAGCATTTGCTACATTCAAGAAATTTAAAGCCCTTATTGAGAAGCAAAAAGGTTGGAGCATCGAAATCATTCGTAGTGATCGAGGAGGTGAGTACACAAGTCGAGAATTTGATGAATATTGCAAAAATGAATGCATTCAAAAGCAACTTCCAGCTGGGTATACTCCTCAACAAAATGGTGTATCTGAAAGAAAAAATAGAATAATTGTTGAAATGGCCAGAACTATTATGAATGAGAAAGGGATGCCAAAATATTTTTCGGGCAGAAGTAGTGCATACAAGAGTTCACATGATTAATAGGTGTCCAACAAAGGCACTAAAGGACAAGACACCAGTTGAAGCTTGGAGTGGAATTAAACTTTCTGTAAGTCATTTTGAAAAATTTTGGCTATATTTGTTATGCTCATGTACCAGCCGAGAAAAGAACAAAAATGGATGAAAAAAAGCCAAAAATGCATCTTTTCTTGGTTATAGTGACAAAAGGATATAGGCTTATCGATGTCAAAACTAAACTTGTTGTTAGCAGAGATGTCATTTTTGATGAAAAAACAACATGGAATTGGGAGGATAAAAAGATAGAGAATATTTCTATGATATCTTCAAATCAAGAAGAGGATTAGAAAGATGAAGATGTCTCTAAAGGGGGGGGTGGGGGGAATCCTATATTCAGATGATGAAGAACGGCAACCAAGAGGAACAAAAATGTTGAGTGACAATTATCAAAGATGTAATTTTGCCGATGTTGAGCCATAAAATTATGAAGAAGCAATAAAGCATGATGTTTGGAAGAAATACATGGAAGAAGAAATTCGAATGATTGAAAAAAATAATACTTGGGAGCTTGTGGCTATTCCTAGAGAGAAGTTGTAAGTCTAAAATGAATTTGCAAAATCAAACTCAATCAGGAAGGAGATATTCAAAAGCACAAAGCAAGGTTGGTTGCTAGAGGCTTCACGCAAAAATCATGTATTGATTTTTATGGAACTTTCTCTCTAGTTGCTCATCTTGAGATAGTTAGAACTATAATTGTTGTTGCTGCACAAAAGAAACGGAAGATATTTCAACTTGATTTTAAATCAGCATTTCTGAATGGAAAACTTGATGAAGAAATTTATGTTGAGCAACCTCAAGGATTTTTTGATCAAGGGGGAGAAGAGAAGGTGTACAGGCTAAAAAAAGCTCTTTACAGGCTGAAGCACGCTCCAAGAGCCTGGTACAATGAAATTGATACATACTTTCTGAAAAATAATTTTCAGAGAATTAAAAGTGAAGCCACTCTGTATGTTAAGAAAGAACATGGCAGCGTTATCATTATTTGTCACTGTGTGGATGATTTGCTCTTTACTGGAAATGATTTAAAGATGATACAAAAATTTCAAACAAGATATGATGCAAGCTTATGAAATGAGTGATCTTGGGTTGCTAAATTATTTCTTCAAAGTTTCTCAAGTGAAAGAAGGAATTTTCATTTCTCAAAAGAAGTATACTAAAAGTATTCCTCAAAAATTCAAAATGATGGATTGCAGGTCTGTGGCCATACCATTAGCATCAAATGAGAAGTTTAGAAAAGATGATGGAGAAAAGAAAGTTAATAGCTACTTTATAGGAGTTTGATTAGAAGTTTTCTATATCTTACTTCAACAAGGCCAGATATTATGTTTGTTGCTAGTTTATTAACCATATTCATACAAGAATCAAGCCAAGTGCATTTTGGAGTTGCAAAGCGTGTTCTACGCTACTTGCAAGGAACAATGGATTATGGGATAATGTACACATTTGGTGGAGATTTGAACTTAAGTGATTATTCTGAATGTTATTGGGCTGGAAGTATAGATGACATGAAGAATATTCTGGTTATGCTTTCTTATTTGGATCAAGTATTTGTTCTTGGTCATCAAAAAAGCAAAGTGTTGTTGCTCAATTCACTGCCGAAGCAGAATATGTTTCAGCATTCAAGGCTACTTCTCAATTTATTTGGCTTAGGAGAATATTTGAAGACATTGGTGAAAAACCAGAAAACGGACTGTTCTTTATTGCGATAACAAATCAGCAATTGCAATTGCCAAGAATCCAGTCAGCCATGAAATATCAAAGCATATTTCCATCAAGTATCATTTTATCTGAGAAGCACAAGAGAAAGGCGAAATTCAGTTGCATTATTGTAAGACAAGAGAACAACTTGCTGACATCTTCACCAAAACACTTCCTAGAGAAAAATTTTGCTATCTTCGAGAACGCATTTGAGTTATCAAGCAAATGCATTAAGGGGGAGTGTTGGGATTAGTGCATCAATGTTTAATTTTCCGAAATTGTCTCTTACTTTTTCAAGAAGTCTCTTTAGAATTTCGTAGTACATGTATCTAGTAAATTGTGATACATGTATTTATTTATTTGTGCAAGACTTTTTGTTTTATATGTTGATAGTATAAATAGTGATTTAGTTGATGATTGTAATCATGTCAAGTGGTCTTAAGTAGCCTATAATAAACTTGAGCATTCTCTAAAGATATTATTTTCCTTTCATATTTCCTACAAATATTTCACCCCATGTTGGGACCCTCAAAATCAAAATTGCCCACGCATCAGATGTTAAACACTGGTCGTGAGGTGGGGTGTTAAAGAATGACCAAAGTCCCACATCGGTGGTTAAAGAGATGGGTAACTCGTTATAAGGTTTGGACAATCCTCCTCCCTTTGAGCTAGCTTTTGGGGTGTGAGTTAGGCCTAAGACCTAATTTACCATGGTATCAGAGCAGGGCCTGTCTCACCCGATTTTGGGACCCCCCCCCCCCAAAAAAAAAATCAAAATTGCCCACGCACCAGATGCTAAGCACTAGTCGTGAGGTGGGGTGTTAAAGAATGACAAAAGTCCCATATCGGTGGTTAAAGAGATAGGTAACTCCTTATAAGGCTTGGGAATCCCTCCTCCCTTTGACCTATCTTTTGGGGTGTGAGTTAGGTCTAAAACCTAATTTTACAAGATCCCCCGAGTCATACCAAGATCTTCAAAAAATAGATGGAAAATACTATGACCCATTTAGAGAATCTGCAGAAACAAGAGGATTGTTACATCATAATAACAACTTCGTTGAATGTATTACAGAGGTCACATGTTATCAAATGTCTTATAGCTTGCGACATTTATTTGCTACAATATTAGTATATTGCAATCCTGATAATCCAAAAGAACTATGGGGACAATTTGAAGAGTCAATGTCGGAAGACTTCAGCAAATTACAAAACATGGATCTAAAAAAACCAGACATTTAGTTATGAACCATATAAATGACATATTACATAGCATGGGACATGACGTCAGTGAGTACAAATTGATTTATGAAAATGTTGTGAGTTCAAGAGTAGAGTCATAGGCAAAAGATGTTCATTGAAAGGAATATAGTTGTTACTGAAGAAGATCTGCTTTTATATTAAAAAAAAATTGATTACCGAATAGAAACTAGCATATGATACTATCCTTCGAAGAATATTCACTAACAAATAAGTGTTTTTTTCATTGATGGTCTGGGAGGATGTGGTAAAACATTTTTGTATCGTGCTTTATTAGCCATTGTAAGATCAAAAGGGTTCATAGCTTTGTCTAAAATAATTTCCGGTTTTACGACATCAATACTTTCTGAAGGACGGACAGCCCATTCACGTTTCAAAATTCCAATTTAATATTGATGAGCAATTCTCCTGCAACATCCGTAAATAAAGCTCTCTCACTTCCTTAATTCGTGATGCAAAATTAATCGTACGGGATGAGGTATCAATGTCAAAAAAAATTATTGAAGCTTTTTATTTGCTTATGAAATACCTAACTGAAACGAATATACACTTTGGTGGAAAAGTGATAGTGTTTGGAGGTGATTTTAGACAAACACTTTCTGTTGTTTGAAGTGGGAAAAAAGAAGAATTTATTTCTAAAAGTATTTTATACTCCAGAATTTGGAATCAACTTGAAAAATTAAAACTATAAGAAAATATGCGTGCAAGGACTGATCCTGTTTTTTGTGAATATTTTATGAGAATTAGGAATGGAAAAGAAAAAACAAATATTAATAATAAGATATATAAAAATCCCAAAGCAGTTCATCATTCCTTTCACTACTTAAAAGAGTCATTAGATCTATAGTTCAAAGTGATATATCCAAATTTACATACATCATTCAATGACTCTACTTTGATGACATCTCGTGTTATCTTGACTACAAAGAACGACTTTGTTGACGACCTAAATGATAAAGACTCATAACTCAATTCCAGCAGTTGCTAAAATATTCAATTCTACTGATGAGACTATTGAACCAAACGATCAATCTCAATTTGAGGATTTCTTACACTATATCTTCCTGGCTTACCCCTGTATAATTTAATGTTAAAGCAAAACTTCCTTGTTATGCTATTGCGAAATTTAAATCCTTCTGAAGGTTTATGTAATGGTACACGATTGGTGTGTTGTGATTTCAAAACACATGTTATAAGTTGTAAAATTGCAAGTGGTGACTTCAAAGATAAACACACATTTATTCTAAGAATACCATTACTATCATCAGAGGATGAAAAAAATACTTGTTCCTTTTAAAAGAACACAATTTCCTATGTCTATGCTTTGCAATGACTATAAATAAAGCACACGGACAAACATTATATTATGTTGGTATCTATTTATGTGAACCAATTTCTCCCATGGTCAAATATATGTTGCTTTATCAACAGCCAAAAGTTCAAAGTGTATAAAAATATTGATTTGACCTCCTATTGCAGATAATGACGACGATCAATCAACTTGTAACGTAGTGTACAATGAGATCATTCAAAAAGCTTTCATATAAACATATTCCAGGTATTTTGTCAACTGACTAAGATGTGCCAACATTTACGCAACTGCTGCACAGAATAGATACAGAATGTTAACTTATGATACATGTTTATTATGTAAGTCATTCAATGGCTTCTTCATATGCCCTATTTCAGAAATTATCTCATTATATAACTACTGTTCAGTTTCTTTTTCCTCATTGCTGAATCATGCTTCTTCATACGGTGGTTGCAGACTAGCATACAACTCAAACAAAATGATAAATTAACTACTTACTCATGCAAAACAAATAATGATTCATCCAGACCACACTATTGGTATCTGCGTGAAAGGAATCATTGTCGCAATGCAAAACCATAACTTCCCCTGCTCCCTCAAAGAGGTCACCATTATTTCTAATATACTAAATGTCACTTAAACTCATTCTTTTTAGCTTTTCCTAATACCATTACATTTATAACATTTCAGCTTATAAATTCTTATTTCAGTTCTCAGCTCAACTGCCTATACTGACTGACACCCAGTGATCATTAAAAAGATACTCTCAATTTTGAATTACCCCATTTCTGTTTAAAACAAATAGGTTTATTCTTCCAGTTGAGTGTTGAAAACACAACATCAACAGTAATAAGAAAGCACTCAATTATTTTATTTTTCGTTTTCCATGCTTCAATAGGCTTAGTATCTCTGTCATCCGGGAGTAAAGTGCTATTCTGTCAAATTTTGACACCCAGTTGAAACCACTGTTAAAAACTCTGAGCTCTATTCATTTGTCAGCGAAGGTAATATATTTGTTCTCTGTCCTTTTCCTTCCATTTCATACTTTCTGATTCAATAGTTGATATTCTTTATGGTTTTTCAGAAGTTAAATACCACATGATATACTTTTCGTCTAACCAGCCATATGGACATACATAACAGCTAATGGAAGATTCAGATCAGAATAAAAGATTAATCAGGTAGTTGAATGATCTTTTACTTATTCTTCTGTACCAGTAATCATAACACTACTACATAGTTTCTTATTATTTTGATTTTCTTATACTTTGATTATCATCTTATTTTGTTGTAGTTATTGTTACATTTTACGAACATACAACTTCTCTCTTGCTTTTTCTTTCTTCTAGGTATCTTGTCATAACAGTAGTAGTGATCAATTTGAAAATTTTTTGCAGCATTATATTCCTGCTAATGTAGCTGTGGATGAATGAATTATCAATTTGAAAATGTCAAAAACTGCAGGTAGTGTTTATTTTAACAGATTTTCTAGCCTCTTTATCTTGAAATTATCCTATGAATTTTATTTTTCGGTATGATGTAAAAGTTAGCTAGCTACATAGTTTGAACAAGTATTTTCGACATGATTAACTTTATTGTTTTACCTGATTTATATTCCCAGCTTTGAGGTTATTATTATCACTCAAATTGATCAAAAAACACAAGAAATCATTGTGGACTTATCGAGTGTTTCAATTTTATCAGACAAATTCTACGCACATGGCTACCCCATGATCATCCATCAAAAAGATATGACTAAAGCTAAAAGAACTCGGGTGCCAAGGCTTCACAATTGGATGATATGGAAAGAAAGAGAAGAGTACTAACAGAATGGTTAAAATCATGTGTTGTTACTTAGATGGAGCAATTAATCTCTGTATGAGACCTATTGAAAGAATTACAATTACTGTTCTTCTTGATCAAATGATAATCGCAAGTTATAATTTTGATGTTTCCTGTCCCTAAAGCTAATGGGACAGAGTATATGAAATCAAAGAGGAGATTATTTCAATTCAATTCCATAAAAGTTGTGCAGCCTGATGGACCAAGTTTTACTCTAACATAGTGAGGGAATTAAACTTATTATTCATTTGACGGAACTTTGAATGACATGTTTTTTACTTACTTTAGATTGACTGACTCGAAGTTCCACGTTGAGTATGACATGTGAGCAGGAATGATCATATCACTAGCATTGATCTTCGATGCTGACAAGGAGGAATTGAAAGTGTCTTGTACTATAAGACTTATTTAGATGGAGGTAAATATGTATCTGGTCTATGTGCGGTACAGCTTGAATCATCAAAGGATTGTCCAGAGAACGATGGCTACTTCATTTCACAAGATGGTACTCCAAGAAAAATGCCTAATGTAATTTGTATATTAGAACGTTATGCTGGAGATATCATCTGGCACCACCATACAGAGCTTGCAACTCCTGAAAAAAAGGTAAGCTAGTATAGTATATAATGCTCTTGTTTGATAAATTGATTTTCAGATTAATTAGTACTCCTCTCTCATTTCTAAATTTGGAGCTGCAAATATGAAAAGTTAGACCGGAGGTAAACTTGGCGGTCTACCTGAACTCCACGACTTCTCTGCTTACAATTAGACTATTACTTCACTCCTTATAAGCATTGTGTGACCTTTTAAAAAATTAAGATCAATTACGTTAAATTTCACATGAAATATAGTTTAGTAAATCTCAAAAGCGCTAAAATAAGTCACATTATATATGATGAACGTGAAAATACTCTTCTTTTTCAGTTAATGTTTTTACATATTGTCTTCATTATTACTTTCTAAACGAGATTTGCTACTTTCCATAACATTTTAGGTTATATTCGCAAGAAAATGCCGTTGTTGATCCAAGCACAAAAACAAATGCATTTCCTCAAATAGCCTAACTTCACTTTTACGTATGTGTAAAATATATTAGGCCCCGTGCTGGCACATGATCGTATATCTACTTAATACTATATAATTATTGGACGATATTATAATAAATTTATTTTCAAAAATTTATTACTTGGATTGCTTTCCAACCAAACTGAAATTTTTTTTTATATAAAAATGACATGTTTAGTGTGGGCGTTATGAGCCTTTACCCCTCTTCTCTTAATAATATTGGGATATATATATATATATTATATATATATATATATAAAGAATGTTTATATCTGGATTGAAATTTAAAATAGTTACAGTAATTCTAAATAACTTAATATATTGCATAATTGAAATTTAAAATAGTTACAGTAATTCTAAATAACTTAATATATTGCATAATTGAAATTTAAAATAGTTACAATAGATATTGATGAATCACCAGTTTGAACCAAAACGAATGTATGGATAAAGTACAAGATAGACATTTGGAGTGCATCCTGATTGTCCTCTTTGTTGCCCAGAAATCGTTGGACTAGATGATTCTTGCTTATACGAATCACTACATTAGGAAAAGAATTTTGGAATGGCATACGGGGATTTGATTTTGGGTATTCAAAATCGTTGGTATTGCCTATAACTTTAAGACCAGTTATTATTGCAAATTCATTGATACCAAATTTCAAGATAACCCCATTTGAATGTCTAATATGCAACACGTTAGTGTTGTCCTGTTCCAACTCTAACAACAACAAACACTTACTGATTTGCCCTGAAAATTACATATAGGGATATCTAAATAGGGTTCAAATATTTTGTAGCCTTAAACAGTTCAACTACATGCTCCCCTATAGACTTTTGAAAATCCTCCAAAAATTATTATTAAAATGGACACCAAATTGTATGGCATGTGTTGGTACCCTTTTTATTTTGTACTAGAGTGACTGCAATATTAAAAAGAAAAAACATACAATTTATCAAAGATATTTCAGATACATAAATAAAACACCAAATCACACCACACAACAATTAATGATATATACTACAAAAAATTTGATACACAAAAAATTACATAATACAAAATTAGTAAAACTTATTACAAAACATGATATATTATACAGAATGGATACATCAACTATTTTTTTGTTAAATTTGATTTTAAAAAAAATAAACTTGGGGTTGTTATGATACATTTTTCTAGATACACATATAAAACAAGTATTTTATAAGTGTAAACTAAATCTAAAGTTGATATGTATCAAATTAAGATAGAATTTTTGCATGTACAATTTTTTAACCCAATTTTACTAAACAATATAGTATATTTATGTAATATATCATTCAAATTCAATTTAAGATATCAAACACAATACAAATCTCAACAATTTTAATGAAGATTAAAAATGCATACGCTAGAAAATGAAGGTTAGATAATAGTGGCTTGGGTGGTGGTCCCTTGTTTTTTTTCTGGGGGGGAGGGGGGTGGGGGGTTTGCAACCTTTGATTTAAAGGATTCTGAAACATCTTTGTTCATCTCATTCCTCAAGTTTAAAGGGTCATGCAAATTTTTTATTCTATTTTCTGTCCAATCTTCATCATCAGAATCATATACTTTTCTATTAGTATCTCGATCCATGTGTATCAAACATAACATGATGAAATAAAATAAAAATTGAAATAAAAAGATGAAAAACTTTGAGAGAGAGGATGGAAAAGACGAAGTATGATATGTATCAATAAGAAATAACTGAAATAAAAATCGACAGAAATATTAAAAACAATTATGAGAGAAAACGTAAAATATAAAAGTGAAGACTGATATTTGAAATTTGATTGATTAAGAGATAAATATTTGAAAATAAATTGGATGATGATTTGTAACTAAAAAGATAATTGAGTAAAACTATGGAGAAAAAGGAATGACATAGGGAGTGGCGAACGTGGGAGGAAAGAATGAATTACGTATCTGCAAGATTTCGACTACAAGTTAAACAAGGGTTTAAAGTTATTTTTAAAAAAAGTATGGAAAAGTAGACAATAAGAAACTTAAAGTTGTGTATATAAGTTATTTTTTTAATTTCGTTAATTGAATAAAAAAATAATATGGGTCAACAGAAAATTTAAAATAAGACCAAATGTCATTTTAGATGACACATTTCTTTTATTCATGATTAAATAATCGCTAATGATTCATCTAAAAAAATTTAAAATAGGCCTAAAATGTTTTCCCATTTCAGCAAAAACCAAAAATCAAGAGAAAATCAGTCCACTCATACAAAGTTCAAACACCTAAAGTTTTGAAGATCAAACACAACAAATTAAGATTATAAATAAAAAAAATAAAAAAAATTTAAACAACAACTTCGACATGATAAACTTAAAGAACACTAATAAAACAACGGAAAAGGATCTAAAATACCCTTGAAGTATCAGAAATGGTACAACATTATCCTCCATCCACCTATTGGCTCCAAAATACCCTTCTCATCCACCTATTGTCTACCCTTCTGTAACGATCCTCTTAGTGCTTTTATTAATCTTAACCATTATTTTTATGTTAATCCTTTTTAGTAGCTTGTATAAATAATTTATTGACTTATAAAAATATGAGACATGATTTTCATATTTAATAAAGGATTATTTTGTTGCTAATAATAATAGAAAATAAAACATAAATAAATAAATAAAAGAAATAAGGGTCAAAAGCCCTAACTGAAACTTGAAATAGCTGCTGGCCAAAAAAAAAAGGAAAGAGAGAAGAAGATGAAGAACGAACGGAACAAAGGAATGATCGTACTCCATCCGCTAAAATTTTAATACAACTAATTCATAGATTGGTGATGTCGTATTTTAATTATTATTATTACAATGTTAGATGTGAAAGAAAGTAAAACAATTGGATAGGAAAAATAAATAAATAATGGAAACACTGTCGAAGTAATAGCAGTAGCTATTATTGTAGTTTTGGGGTTAAAAAAATATTAAATTATAATATAGATGAGTTCATGCCTAATCAGTATCCATTGATGGCCTAATTGTCCAATGATGGTGTCACGACCCAAAATCGAGCCGCGACTGGCACCCACACTTACCCTCCTATGTGAGCGAACCAACCAATCTAAACCCTATCATTTCAATATAATATCAACAGAAAGTAATGCGGAAGACTTAACTCATTAATAAAAACCAATTCAATAACTATTATTATCCCCAAAATCTGGAAGTCATCATCACAAGAACATCTATCCTCAAATTTCTAAACTAAAAATGTCTAAGAAGCTAAAACAAATAAAAGCTCGTCCATGCCAAAAGCTCAAGGCATCAAGACTTGAAGAAGAAGATCCAGTCCAAGCTAGAAGCATTAGCTCACCCTGAATTTCCGATGTAGTGAAGGCTGGCTAGAATTACTGTTGAGTCGAAGACGACGGCACGTTTGCTGCACTCCACAAATAACAAAAAAAAACATAAAAGTAGGGGTTAGTACAAAACACAGGTACTGAGTAGATATCATCGGCCAACTCGAAATAGAAAACAATATATATTAAGGAATATCATAAAATCAACTATGATACTCAACATGTAGCAACGACAAGTACTATATCATTAACAATTACCGTCAAGTTCACACATGAGGACTCAAGCCTCAATACCATACTCATTTGGGAATTAGATTCATTAAATTGAGTATATTAGCATCTTTCAAGATTCATTATATTTATTCCCCTCGTGTCGGTACGTGACACTCCGCTCCATATACTATCCTGGTGTCGGAACGTGACACTCCGATCCTCATTCTATCCTGGTACCGGAACGTGGCACCCGATACATATACTATCCTGGTGTCGGAACGTGACACTCCGATCCTCATTCTATCCTGGTACCGGAACGTGGCACCCGATCCTCTATCTCTATCCTGAAACCGGAACGTGGCACCCGATCCCCTAATCTCACCACTTTCGTTCATCAAGCCTTCTTTTATACCAAGGCATCATCATTAACAAAGTAGATTAGGGTTTATTTTCAAGATTCGGGATTCAATAGATTCATCATGCTTATTTATTCACAATTTCATAATCATATTCATGCAAGCATACAATTAAGAATATAGAAGGGTTTACAATACTACTAACACATATCATTCGCTATTAAGAGTTTACTACGAATAGTGTGAAAACCATAACCTACCTCCACCGAAGAATTGATCAAGCAAGCAATTTCCCAAGCAGCGTTTCTTCTCCTCTTTCGTTCGATCGACTCTCCCTCTCTCTTGCTCTTTCTATTTTCTTATTCAAACCCTCTTTCTTTTACCCTAATTAGAATATAATTAAGTTTAAAAGATGGCATTAATAACCCACTAATTAACTTAAGGTTACCTCTTTTAACCCCCAAGTAATTAGACTTATAATCCTTAACCCTCTAACTTTATAATTAAAGTAGGAATAGTCCAAAACGTCCCTTAAAACGTGCAAAGAAATCTGACCCAGACTGGGATTACGCAACCTGTGACGGGCCGTCGTGCCTGCGACGGTCCGTCCTGCAGGTCGTCGCAAGGTTCAGAGACCTAAATTTCCACAAAGGGTCTGTGACGGTCCGTCACGCCTGTGACGGTCCGTCCTGCAAGTCCGTCACGAAGTTCAGAGAGTCGATTTTCAGTACCCAATTTCAGAATTTCTAAGTGTTTTGAAACGAGACCCTGCGACGGTTCGTCATGACCATGATGGTCCGTCGTGGGGTCCGTCGTTTCACCAGTTTTCCAGAAATAAAATCTACTTCTCAAAATGACTAAACAGGTCATTACAGTAGATACCAATTTACCCATCGTTCGTCCTCGAACGATCACAAGAAGAAAAACAAGGGCGAGAAGGAGTACCTGAATCTTTAAACAGATGTGGGTATCTTTCTTGCATATCTGCCTCCTTCTCCCAAGTGGCTTCTTCAACCGGCCGATTCTTCCATTGCACCTTGATGGATGCAATCTCCCTTGACCTCAACTTGCGAACTTCTCTATCTAAAATAGCAACAGGCTCCTCCTCATAAGACAAATTTTCATCAAACAAAACTGAATCCCAACGGATAATGTAGTTTCCATCCCCATGGTATCTTTTCAACATAGACACATGGAATACCAGATGTACTCCGGACAGCCCTGGGGCAAGGCTAGCTCATAGGCCACCTCCCCTACTCGCTTAAGTACTTCAAATGGCCCAATGTACCTCGGACTTAGATTACCTCTTTTACCAAACCGCATCACCCCTTTCATTGGCAAAACTTTCAACAAGACTTGTTCACCCTCCATGAACTCTAAGTCTCTAACCTTTCGATCTGCATATTCTTTTTGCCTACTTTGCGCCGCTAGAAGCTTTTCTTGAATAGATTTCACTTTCTCTATCGAATCCCTCAAAAGGTCAGTACCCCAAGGTCTAACCTCAAATGCATCAAACCACCCAATGGGAGACCTACATCTCCTACCATACAATGCTTCAAATGGGGCCATATAAATGCTTGAGTGATAACTATTATTGTATGAAAAATCCGCTAAGGGTAAGAAGTTATCCCAATGACCACCAAATTCTATCACGCATGCACGAAGCATATCCTCCAACACTTGAATCGTTCGCTCAGACTGACCAACGGTCTGAGGGTGAAATGCAGTACTAAGGTCCAACCTAGTACCCAATTCAGCATGCAACGTTTTCCAAAACTTAGAAGTAAACTGCGTACCTCTATCTGATATAATGGAGAGTGGGACTCCATGCAACCGAACCACCTCCGAGATATAGATTTTTGCTAACTTCTCTGCATTGTAAGTCACCTTGACCGGAATGAAATGAGCAGACTTAGTTAACCTATCAACAATTACCCAAATCGAGTCATATTTACCCATTGTCCTTGGAAGACCAACCACAAAAATCATTGCAATTCTCTCCCACTTCCATTCGGGAATGGGCATTCTCTGAAGTGTTCCTCCGGGCCTTTGGTGTTCATATTTCACTTGTTGACAGTTTGGACATTTGGCAATAAATCCACAATATCACGCTTCATTCTACTCCACCAAAAATTTTGTTTTAGGTCACGATACATCTTGGTTGCACCCGGATGTATAGAATACCTTGAACTATGAGCCTCTGTCAGAATAGTGTTGATCAAATCATCAACGCGGGGTACACATACCCTTCCCTTAATCCTCAAAACACCTTCCCCATCGATTGTTGCTTCTTTAGCCTCTCCTTGTAACACTTTATCTCGGATCTGGATCAATTTCTCATCATTAAACTACTTCCCCTTAATCTTGTCAAGGAAGGAAGATCTTGCCTCCACGCAAGCCAAAAATCCTCCCTTCTCATTAACTTCTAGTCTCATAAGGTCATTAGCCAGAATCTGAACTTCTCTAGCCAATGGGCGTCTAGAAGCTTGCAAGTGAGCTAGACTTCCCATGCTCCCCGCCTTTCTACTTAAAGCATCCGCCACAACATTCGCCTTCCCCGGATGATACAAAATAGTGATGTCGTAGTCCTTCAGTAGTTCCATCCATCTCCTCTGTCTCAAGTTCAAATCTTTCTGAGTAAAGACATACTGTAGGCTACGATGATCTGTGTATACTTCACACTTAACCCCATATAGATAGTGTCTCCATTGCTTTAATGCAAACACTACCGCAGCCAATTCCAAATCATGGGTCGGATAATTACGTTCATGCACCTTTAATTGTCTTGAAGCATAAGCAATCACATTCTTCTCTTGCATTAGCACTGCACCCAACCCAGAATAGGATGCATCACAATAAACAATGAAGTTCTTACCCTCTACTGGCAAGGTGAGGATAGGTGCGGTAGTCAACAAAGTCTTGAGTTTCTGAAAGCTTTCTTCGCACTCATCCGACCATACAAATGGAACATTCTTCTTAGTCAAGTTTGTCAATTGGGAAGCAATAGAAGAGAATCCCTTGACAAATCGGCGGTAGTAGCTAGCTAACCCAACAAAGCTCCTTATTTCTGACACATTAGTGGGTCTTACCCAATTCTTCACTGTCTCAATTTTAGAAGGATCTACCATCACTCCATCCTTAGAAACTATATGCCCCAAGAAGGACACTGCATCTAGCCAAAACTCGCACTTAGAGAATTTGGCATAAAGCTTTTTCTCCCTCAATGTTTCCAATACAATTCTCAAATGCTCCTCGTGTTCCTTCTCACTTTTAGAGTATATCAGTATATCATCAATAAATACGATCACAAAGAGATCCAAATATGGCTTAAAAATCCCGTTCATCAACTCATGAACGCAGCAGGGGCATTCGTAAGACCAAATACATCATACTCACTACAATTCATATGCCCGTACCTGGTTCGAAAGGCAGTCTTTGTCACATCCGTTGCCCGTATTTTCAATTGATGATAACCGGATCTCAAATAAATCTTAGAGAAGTCACAAGCACCTTGTAACTGATCGAACAAGTCATCAATGCGAGGAAGAGGATACTTGTTCTTAATAGTTACCTTGTTCAACTGCCGGTAGTCTATGCACATCCGAAAACTCCCATCCTTCTTCTTCACAAACAAAACCGGAGCACCCCAAGGAGACGCACTTGGTCTAATGAAGCCTTTGCTCAACAACTCTTGAAGTTGTGCCTTTAACTCTCTTAACTCCGCGGCAGCCATTCTATAAGGGGGTATAGAAATGGGGCGAGTGCCCGGTTCAAGATCAATACAGAAGTCAATATCCCTATCCGGTGGCATACAAGGAAGATCTGCAGGGAACACATCCAAAAACTCACGGACTACCGAAACTGACTCAATCGAGGGTACTTGGGTAGTGTCATCCTTGAGATGTGCCAAGAAAGCTAAACACCCTTTACTAGCCATTTTCTTAGCACGACGAAAGGAGATGATACGCACCGGATTGGAAGTGTAGTCGCCCTCCCACACTAACGGATCTGTCCCAGGTTTGGTTAACGTTACCGTCTTAGCATTACAATCCAAGATCGCAAAATTCGGAGAAAGCCAAGTCATACCCAGAATTACATCAAAGTCAACCATTTCTATGATAACCAAATCTACATAAGTGTTGCTCCCCACAAAATTCACCAAACAAGTCCTATATACCTTCTCAACTACCACAGACTCTCCCACCGGAGTAGAAACACGAATAGGATGTCAAGTAATTCATAATGCAAATTTAGATCATTAGAAAATGAGGAAGATACATAAGAAAATGTGGATCCGGGATCAAACAGTACAGAAGCCATGCAATCACAAACCAAAAGATTACCTGTAATGACAGCATCAGATGCCTCCGCTTCAGACCGCCCAGGAAAAGCGTAACAATGGGCCCTATCGTTTGTCTGTCCGTTGCCCCTACCATGTTGTGATGTAGTGTCTCCAGTTTGCCCATCACCCCGGCCGTTTTGGTGACCACTATTACCTCGACCACCGCGTCCTCCAGAATGACGGCCTCTTCCTTAGCCACCTTTACCTCTAGCTATTGGGGGTCGATAACTCTGTTTTGGAAAATATCTCTTAATATGTCCAATCTCCCCACATCCATAGCACTCTCTGGGTTCATGCATAGGTCTCTCAGAGAAGTGTTGACCGGTCTGAGGTGGACCCCCAAATACAGTCTGTAGTGAAGACTGAATTGGTCGGACTGAGTAACCTCCGGAACCCTGTCCTCTAGAATGGGAACCATTAAACTCACCTCCCTTTCGAAACCTTTTTGATGTCGATGTCGAGGTGAAGTCATCGGGCTTCACTCCTTCCACCTCTACCACAAAATCTACCACTTCTTGGAAGGATTATGCCATAGCCGCTACCTGTAAGGCCGAAATCCGCAACTCTGACCTCAACCCCTTCACAAACCGGCGAATCCCATCTTGTGGACTGAAGCAAAGTTGAGTGGCATACCTGGATAATGCACGAAACTTAGCCTCATATGCATTGACCGACATCCTACCTTGCTCTAGGCTCAAGAACTCATCCCTTTTCCTATCCCTCAAAGTCCGGGGGATATACTTCTCCATAAACAAGCTAGAGAATGAGGCCCAAGTCATAGGTGGTGCCTCTGTTGGTTGACACTCAACATGTGACCCCCACCACATTTTGGCGTTCCCTTGAAACTGATAACTCACGAACTCAAACCAAACCGTTCTACTATACCCATCTTGTGTAGTAGCTCATGACAGTCAACCAGAAAATCGTAAGCATCCTCAGATTCCGCACCCTTAAAGACTGGAGGTTTCAATTTCAAGAACTTACTGAAAAGTTCATGCTGATCGTTTGTCATTATGGGCCCCGTAGTCAGACGAGGAAAACGTGCCTATCTCCAATTAGGCATCCATGCGGGGAGCCCCAGCAGCGGCATGTCGTATCTCTGAAACCGGAGGTGTTGGTGCAGAAAACACTGGAGGTGCCTGACCCTGATCAGATAACCCGCTAAGATAAGCCAGAACCTGATTAATCATCTCTGGGGTAGGTTGGGGTGGCATTTCCTCATTATGCACTTGTTCATTCTCCCCATCCTCCCCCTCTCTTACTGCCTCCTCAGTCGGTGGAGGAGTCACCGCCCTAGCATCAGATGGACTAGGTGCTCGTCCTCTTCCTCTAGAGGACGTCCTCCCACGACCTCTACCACGGCCTCTTGCCACTGTTCTTCCTCGAGCCACAGCCCCAGTGGCTGGCTCAGATGTTTCTTGTCTGGCCAGTGTTGGTGCAGTCGTTGCTCTAGTTCTAACCATCTGCGAAATAGAGTGAAGATGGTTAGATACCAATTTGTATCACCTAGATACCAATTGGATTAAAGTAGTAGCACGAAAGAAAGAAAGAAAGAATGAAATTTTCCTAAAGTCTTATAGATTCTCAAAGAAAAGTAAAGGCGTCCCCCTACCGTTCCTTAAGACTCTACTAGACTCGTTCTTGTGTGATGAGACCAACGAACCTAATGCTCTGATACCAAGTTTGTCACGACCCAAAACCGAGCCGCGACTGGCACCCACACTTACCCTCCTATGTGAGCGAACCAACCAATCTAAACCCTATCATTTCAATACAATATCAACAGAAAGTAATGTGGAAGACTTAACTCATTAATAAAAACCAATTCAATAACTATTATTATCCCCAAAATCTGGAAGTCATCATCACAAGAACATCTATCCTCAAATTTCTAAACTAAAAATGTCTAAGAAGCTAAAACAAATAAAAGCTCGTCCATGCCAAAAGCTCAAGGCATCAAGACTTGAAGAAGAAGATCCAGTCCAAGCTAGAAGCATTAGCTCACCCTGAATTTCCAATGTAGTGAAGGCTGGCTAGAATTACTGTTGAGTCGAAGACAACGGCACGTTTGCTGCACTCCACAAATAACAAAAAAAAAACATAAAAGTAGGGGTCAGTACAAAACACGGGTACTGAGTAGATATCATCGGCCAACTCGAAATAGAAAACAATATATATTAAGCAATATCATAAAATCAACTATGATACTCAACATGTAGCAACGACAAGTACTATATCATTAACAATTACCGTCAAGTTCACACATGAGGACTCAAGCCTCAATACCATACTCATTTGGGAATTAGATTCATTAAATTGAGTATATTAGCATCTTTCAAGATTCATTATATTTATTCCCCTCGTGTCGGTACGTGACACTCCGCTCCATATAGTATCCTGGTGTCGGAACGTGACACTCCGATCCTCATTCTATCCTGGTACCGGAACGTGGCACCCGATCCATATACTATCCTGGTGTCGGAACGTGACACTCCGATCCTCATTCTATCCTGGTACCGGAACGTGGCACCCGATCCATATACTATCCTGGTGTCGGAACGTGACACTCTGATCCTCATTCTATCCTGGTACCGGAACGTGGCACCCGATCCATATACTATCCTGGTGTCGGAACGTGACACTCCGATCCTCATTCTATCCTTGCACCGGAACATGGCACCCGATCCTCTATCTCTATCCTGGTACCGGAACGTGGCACCCGATCCCCTAATCTCACCACTTTCGTTCATCAAGCCTTCTTTTATACCAAGGCATCATTTTTAACAAAGTAGATTAGGGTTTCTTTTCAAGATTCGGGATTCAATAGCTTCATCATGCTTATTTATTCACAATTTCATAATCATATTCATGCAAGCATACAATTAAGCATATAGAAGGGTTTACAATACTACTAACACATATCATTCGCTATTAAGAGTTTACTACAAATAGTGTGAAAACCATAACCTACCTCCACCAAAGAATTGATCAAGCAAGCAATTTCCCAAGCAGTTTTCTTCTCCTCTTTCGTTCGATCGACTCTCCTCTCTCTGCTCTTTCTATTTTCTTATTCAAACCCTCTTTCTTTTACCCTAATTAGTATATAATTAAGTTTAAAAGATGGCATTAATAACCCACTAATTAACTTAAGGTTACCTCTTTTAACCCCCAAGTAATTAGACTTATAATCCTTAACCCTCTAACTTTATAATTAAAGTAGGAATAGTCCAAAACGTCCCTTAAAACGTGCAAAGAAATCCGACCCAGACTGGGATTACGCAACCTGTGACGGGCCGTCGTGCCTGCGACGGTCCGTCCTGCAGGTCGTCGCAAGGTTCAGAGACCTAAATTTCCACCAAGGGTCTGTGGCGGTCCGTCACGCCTGTGACGGTCCGTCCTGCAAGTCCGTCACGAAGTTCAGAGAGTCGATTTTCAGTACCCAATTTCAGAATTTCTAAGTGTTTTGAAATGAGACCCTGCGACGGTCCGTCGTGACCATGACGGTCCGTCGTGGGGTTCGTCGTTTCAGCCAATTTTCCAGAAATAAAATCTGCTGCTCAAAACGACTAAACAGGTCGTTACAGATGGCCTAATCATTGGACAATGATGGTGCAACTATTAATTAGGTGTATTAGTGCTTATAATTAAAACAAAGAAATATGTTAGTTTGGAAAAAATTGGTTCCACATACGCGATTAATATTTGGTATTACTTGATTATTTATTTATTATATTATGATTCAAGTTTTGATATATATAAAAATATATAATTAAATAGTGGGTGTATGATAGTATATGAAGATCATTAATGCTAAACCCTAGGCTTGAAATTTGAAAAAGAACTTGAAGGAGTTGAAATATTATTCGACATCAAGATTAGGAACTGGATTATAATTTTGGGTCTAAGCTAGACATATAGCATATGGGTGTTTTTTTGCTTTGAATCTTATGGTGATTACACATTTGAATAGATTGCATTTATATGGAAGTCTAATGAAAAGGCAAGGCTCAAGTTCTGGAGTGATGTTCGACTACTTGAGGCAAGTGGATTTCTAAACTCTTGTTAAGTGTATGAAATGCGTGTATGTCCTTGTGGTATATGTTTGGAAGTAACGGGATTGGTGATGGGTTGATTTGCCCACATTGATTA
>JAKWJD010000166.1:0-26346 GCA_027705065.1 Solanum peruvianum
AAAGTTGAGAAACGTGGAAGAGAGTTGAGAAACGTGAGGGAAAGAGTTATTAAAATTAGGAGACTAGATTCAAGACTTAGTCAAAATAGGATTTAATTAAATTAATACAAATTCTGATTTATTTTAATTAATACGTGAAAGGAAATTAAAACAAAATCTGATTTATTTTAATTAATACATGAAAGGAACATTATGCTATTTAATATTTTTAAAATAATAATAAATCGCCTAAAGTACTTATCTATTCGATTTTTTTGGATTGTTATATGTGGCATACTGCATGGGGGAGAATGTGTGATGGACTCTAACGCTGGTTACAGTTGTGGCAAACCGGGTCACATGGTGAAGGATTGTCCGAATAGGAGAAGTCAAGAATAAGGGAAGGAGTGAGTTCAACCTAATGGTCCAAGTGAAGAGGCTCCAAGGAGGCAACGATTCTTCGCACTCAAGTCTTTGGGTGCAAGGAAAGGCACCTACGGTGAAGTCTCGGCTTAGTCTTTCATGTATTTGACTGTGTATGGTGTATATGCACTAGTATGAGGTTAATATGTTTTGGGTCATCATGTTGGTTGCTGATTTGTATGACTTACATGTTTACTTGTGTTGTATGCTTTGATGAGACTAGTTTAGGAAAGAGTTCCTTAGTCTATTAATGTGAAGCTACTAGTAGGTTTCAAGGATGTGCACCTTCATGTTAAAATGTGAATCAGATATTCACCAATGGGGAGTATTGAATTACCTATGTAGGCATACATCCTATAGATTTTTTACTCATTGTTAGTAGTGAGTAGTTTCGTTCGGTGACGAATGTTCCTAGGGGGGATAATGTAACAACCCGAAAAATAGATATGCTAAGTAATGCTTAATGTGTCTAGAATGCCAACGATTAGACCGGGTTCACACGGATCGATGCGCATAGAACCAGACCTCGGAACCCTTGCTACATTCAAGAGAACTAAATTGGGGAGTTTTTTAAGCTAGGAAAGGTTGGGTCCAACCATGTAGGACTCTCAAATACGAAGATTTACTTAAAGGAGTCTTATATGACTTAAAAAGGGAAAATCATAGGTTTGGAGGGTCTAGGGGTAAAATGGTCTTTTGTCAGGCTAAGGGTAGGATGGTTATTACCCTAAATATATAATTAATTATTTAATTAATAAGGTGGAGGGGAATTTTGGGGAGAGAGGGCCGAAATTGGTTTGTTGAAGTGAAGTCTTGCTCCACCCGAGTTCGAACCTAGGTGGAAGCAATGAATTAAATTGTTTTTAATTTAAGTTGGTAAATTGATGTAATTAATTTAAATTTATTATTTATTACCTGATTTAAAATAAAAGTATACAAGATTTTTAATAATTAAATAAAAACCTAATTTGACTATAAACTAGACTTCTAATCCTAACAAAACTCCTCTCTCCCACACTCATCTCTCACTCTCACCTCTCTATTACTCTCACTCACGATTATCTCAATCAAATAACTTCAAAAAACAGTAGGTAAACAAAATATAACAAAACAAACGAAATCAATCACGTAGGCAAAGAGAAGTTTGTTCGTCGAGTTGGTGTTGACTTTTAGGGGATTTAGATTTGATTTTTGGAGAAGATTTTGGCAGCAAGTCGAGGTTTGAACTTCATAAAAGTTATGGGTTTTCTTACACTTGGTCTCTTTCCCAAGATACACTTAAGGCTCAGATGAATCTACTAGAAAACTAGGGTTGTTCCCGTTCTTGTCGAACTCATTGTCCCTAGTATCCCTTTGATCTAAATGTGAACTAGGTTAGAGATAATGTTGTTGGTATGTTTGCTGGTAGTTTAAGTATGAAGTTTGATTTTCGTGATAATGTGTTCTTGATTATGTGTTTGGATTTCGAAGCACGTTAAGTTATGTCAAACAAAAGTATGTGAAAAATGATTTGTTTATATGGTTGAATTTTATGTGCGAATGTTTGTGTAAATCATAAGGTGTAAAAGTGGTGTAATGTTGCTGGATGAAATGGTAATTCTTGGCTGAATATAATCATAAAATATTAACACCTAAAGATGCATGAAATGATCCACGAAATGCCTAGGACTAACCTAAATAGCTAACTAACCTAGGACTAACCGAAATGGACCCACTTGTACACCCGACAACCTAGGACCAAAACCGGGTTGACACTAACCTAGTACTAGTTAAAGAGACAACCTAGTACCTAACCTAGGATGGTCCAAAAGGTTAGTTATAGTCCTATCAACTAAGGGGTACATTAGTAATTCCCCGAAGTTACCTAATTAATTAGTTTAGAAGATCAATTAAGTAATTTAAAAGGGCTAAAACTAAAATTACAAAGGAAATTTCCATATTATGGTATAGACAACAAAGGGCAACCTAGTACCTAACCTAGGATGATCCGAAGAGTTTGTTAATGTCCTAACAACTTAGGGATACATCATTAAGTATCCTAGGCTACTTAATTAATTAATTGAGCAGCTTAATTAATTAATTTAAAGGGTCAAAACCGAAATCACAAAGAAGTTTCAAGATTTCGGTTGACACAAGAAAAAGACAACCTATTATTTAACCTAGGATGATCCAAAGGATTAGTTATGGTTTTAAAGACTTAAGGGTACTTTAATAATGACCCTAGGCTACTTAATTAATTAATTTATCAGCTTAATTAATTAATTTAAATGTTCAAAACCGAAATTACAAAGAATTTTCAAGATTTCGGTTGAGACAAGAAAAAGACAACCTACTATTTAACCTAGGATGGTCCAAAGGATTATTATGGTTATAAAGACTTCAGGGTACTTTAGTAATTACCCTATATAACCTAATTAATTAGGTTATTCATTTTATTAATTAAATTAAAAATTTCAAACCCAAATTCTTATGCCAACTTAGTATAATGCAAGAAACATCCTAGTACTTAACCTAGGATGGTCCAAAAGGGTTAATTTTGGTTCCAATTACTTAGGGGTACTTTATTACTTTCCCTAGGTACCTAAATTAACTAAATTAAGGATTTAATTAATTAATATAAAGTCAAAATATTGACCAAAAACATAGTCAACACCAATTTCTAAATTTGACTAAGTGTTATGTTTTCCTATGTTTAATCAACTTAGGAGGGTCTTTTTGGTAATTCAAGATCAGTTCTTAAAATAAAAATCTCGTTCAAACTCATAGGAAAAAAATGACGCAAAATAATAAGCAAGTGAGGGAAAGAAAAATAGAAAATTCCATTGATTCTCCTAGGCGATTTCAAGGTTTCTCCAAGTTTTCGTTCAAGATTGTCTTCGTTGATTAATTTCTACTTAAGGTATGTGTTTCTCTCCTTGACTTCTTTCTCCAAGATAACTTTCTTTCGAATGATTCAAAGATCTTGTAAACTAGGTTGTTTCCCGTCATTCTTGTCGAACTCCTTCCCTAGTATCCTCGTTACGATTTCAATGTTAAAAGGTTAGAAATCATGTTATTGGTACGTGGTTCTGACTGATCTTAATGTGTATGGTTTTTATTAAATAATGATTGAATGATTCTATTAATTGGACTCGTTTGATACTAAGTGTTATTATGCGAATTAAAAGAATGATACGATGTTAAAGATATGTCCAAAAATGTTATGTATGAAGATGTTACAGTCTGTTGTGCATACTTGTTGTTAATATGACGTTATGAAGATGTTAAATTCATCAAATGTCAATATGATGCGGTACATTATGACTTAAAAGTGTTACTCTAATGTCATGAAGTAAAATTGGCTTAACAAGGCTACTATGAAGTCATATCCTGAATGAATTGGCTATCTCGTTCCAATACAATGGCTAACAATACATTGTCTAAAAGTGATTTATGTAAATGGCTATAATATTATGTTAAATAATTAAAATATTGGCTAATGTATAATGTATAAAAATTTAAGCAAGTTGCACATAAAAATTAGCTTATGCCAACAAATATGGTTATGAAATCTATGCCCAATTGTTTATGCCAATACTAATCGTATGCCAATAAAATGGTTAACAATACATTGTTTAAAAGTGATGTATGTAAATGGATATAATATTATGTTCAATAATTAAAACATTGGCTAATGTATAATGTATAAAAACTTAAGCATGTTGCACATGAAAATTGGCTTGTGCCAACAAATATTGTTTTGAAATATATGCCCTACTGTTTATGACAATACTAATCGTATGCCAATAAAATGGCTAACAATACTTTGTCTAAAAGTGATGTCTGTAAATGGATATAATAATATGTTAAATACTTAAAATATTGGATTATGTAGAATGTATAAAAACTTAAGCATGTTGCACATGAAAATTGGCTTATGCCAACATATATGGTTATGAAATCTATGGCCATTTTTTATTCCAATACAAATAGTATGCCAATAAAATGGATAACAATACATTGTCTAATAGTGATGCATGTAAATGACTATAATATTATGTTAAATAATTAAAATATCTGCTAATGGTTCATACATATTCATATGAACATACGTAAAATTGACACATGCCAACAAAAGTGGTTATGTAGTTTAATGATGCCAATACTAATCATATGCCAACCTTGTGTAGTTAGAATATCAAATGATAATATAAGCACTTCTAAATTAGTTCAATGAACCCATAATCAAGGGCATGCCACACATTGGTACAACTCCCAACATGCTCTAAAAGAATGACATAGGAACACATGAAACTCATTAAATGAAGTGTTCATCGTCCATAAAACGGTGATATGAAGCTATTACACTAAAGTAAGTAAGAAATGTGAGTTACAACATAATTAAAGGGGTATAAATTAAGTATGTGACCAGAATGGGGTTTTAAAATAAGTGAGACAAGTCTTACTTACACCTAAGCTATTGTGTTAAAAGAATATTCACGAATAAAGGTGTTAGAATGTCTGATACTAGTCACATTAACACCAAAGGATGATATGTAAGGACAATTCACATTTCATCAATGTAAAGAAAGGATGATATGTAAGGACAATTCACATTTCATCAATGTAAAGTAATGATGTTATATAAGGACAATTCACATTTCATCAATGTAAAGTATGGATGACAAGTCATCAAAAAAGTTGTAAATCTCAATTTAGAAGCAAGCCTCCATAATGCTTAAGTCAACACTAGAAGATAAAGAAGAAATGAACATTCATGTAATGAGGAGTTTAATTATGTTAATCTATAATGCTAATGAAAATGGTGACAACATGATAAGAGGATAATGTGAAAGATAAGAGCAATCTCAAATAAGCCTAAGTAAAAGTTACCAAAACGTACTCACCTATGAGAGTGTAAAGTTAATAAAGAGACAAGTATCTATGTACACTCTAATGAAAGTATTGAGACTGATGTATACTTATTACTAATGATGAGATGAGAAATCATCTATTGAGCTATTATGTCCTCATACTAGAAATCAGCTTCCATGACATATGAGTTGAATGAAATTGAATTTTATACTGAGCACCGATAGGCTAGCGATGAGCGGTGATGCCTTCTTTCGGGAAGGGCGGACGTTCACGAAACTCTGATGAGATGACACTGTCCGGCTTGACGCGTATGGGTCTCCTCATATCTCCTAGTCTTCGAGCCTATACTGCCAACATCGGGATCTGGCGGGGTTCAACTCCCATGTATGCTAGCATGTTTTGGATCACTTTGACCGATGATTCCACCTTTTTTCCTGTATGGGGTATACAATGGATTTCATGATGCTCACATGATCTATGTCGGTTAAGGTTGGAGTTTCTCAATGTATGAAAGATAATGGAATGAACGATACTGAAGGTGTTTTTGCAAGACAATCAGAAGGTGAAATCAGATTCAAGTAATGACATTAGGTCTTTTTTGGTCATTGCACTTCATGATCCCGATAAGAGTCTTAAATTTCATACCATGTATAGCTGGTGTTTACATCATCCTACGAATGAATGAAATGGATAAGGTAAAGTACGAAAGAACGAATGAAAGAGACTCTATGATTGCTAAAAAAGGCCCTTGGGTTGAGGTTCCATATGTTGGGCCCTCACTTGAGATGTCTTATGCTACATCAACGATTCCAAAGTCTCATGTATCTGAAATGTATATATATAAAACATAAATGTAACGAAATCAATGGCATGATATTTAGAGAATTTGCTATGAAAGGTAATGAATGTATAGTATAAAGAATGACGCACTACAAGGCAGGGAAATCATCCCTTAGTCCGTGGATTACTTAAACTTATTCATTATGGTATGGGACTACAATGAATCATTTCCCCTTGTAATTAAAACATAGGACCAAAGGAGGTATTAAACTACACAACAAGAATAAGAAAAAGACTGAAAAATAATATAAGTGTACAAAGAGGAGCTTTCGTCCTAAAAGGATCAAAATCTCAAATCTTTGCCCGAGTTGGTCTAAAATTATGTGGATGATACTAATTTTTTGTAATCATATTTAAAATGAGTCGTGTTATTTGAATGCATTAAAATACATCATAATCATACCACAATTGACATCTAACGATTTAGGGAAGAATAATCACTAAACTTTCCAGAAATAGGATGTTGTTTAAGAAGCGCTTTCTATGATCATGCATAGCCTTATGTGTATGTGTGCATTCATTCATACTTAGTACAAGTGGTGTACTAACCGCTACTATTTGCTATTTTTGTAGGTGCAGGTCAGAGGACAGGTTGACGACATGTGCAGCGATTTGGACTTCAGCATTTCTCCAAACCATTTGGTAGGTCCTCATGATTTCGAGGATGCTAGAGATTTAGTCTAGCCTTAGTTTTAGACATATCTAGTGTATTTTTTCCCTAGCGTTTCTTTCGCACCTTCATTTAGAAGCTTTGTAATAAGTCCAGGTTTGGCAAAGTATTTACGATATATTCATCTTAATTTTTGAATTAATTATTTATGTTAGATGATTGTTCTCTCATGTTGAGCTTAGTATATGATGTAGCTAGTTAATTATTATATGAAGTCTATGTATTCTTCATACATATAAAAAGTTTTAAATTTTCAATAAATTTAACAAGATGAACGTGATGAATGCAAGATGAGACTTGTTTGCGATCTCGGAGAGGTCAACAACGCTAGTTGCGATCCGGATTCAAAAATCCGGGTTGTGACAAACTTGATATTGGAGCATGAGGTTAAATTACCTAGGATCTAAAGCTCAACACAACCACTTTACGTAGTTTCTAACTTATGGCTGTGAAGCGCGCCACAATCATGATTTAGAGACTACGCAATGATAGGAAATTCTCCCTTCTTTTACTCTTTATCAAGCTATCTAGACATTTGACACTTTGTACCATTATAAGTATCTAACTTCCTTCTTGTGTGAACACATAGAAGAATAAATACAATAATTATGATGGACAAGTGGTCTACGTTGCCAGGCTCAAGATCTGGCCTTCCAAAAAAGGGGCCATAATGGAAATGCCTAACGTGGACGAAAGACATGTGGTGGGTGTGGTTGTTTGCATGGAGGTGAATGCATGGTAATGTCTAAAATCATGCTATGAGTATTGATGAGGAGGAGAAGGCTATGTTGGCTGCATACCAACTCAAGAATATGGCTTAGACATGGATTTGCCTCATAAGTGTTATGCTGTAATAGACTATAGAAACAGGGTATTAAGACTTCAATTTTCAAATAAGTTGGGATTATATGAGAAGGGCGTGGTTCAAATCCAACAGGACAAGGCAGATACTCAGCCTCGGCCAAATTTTGTAGCCGAATCCACCAAGAGAAATTGATTTTATGCGTTGAAAGAAGAGAGGAAGAAGAGAAGTCTGTGGATGTGGATAATGGTAACTTGCTTGTTTTCTCCTTTCCTCTTTATGCATTATTAGATCTAGGATCTACCTTGTCTATGGTAACTTCTTTTTGTGTCAAATCAATTTGACTTACTTCCTGAGATCTTACATGAACCGTTTCTAGTTATTAATCCCATACAAGACATTGTTAAGGCCGAAGGGGTATGTAAAGAAGTAGATGGCATAGTGTCAAGTCCCTTTGAAATTAAGTTGGGCGTCATTAGGTTCAAATCTTAAGACCAAAAGGATGTTATCTAAGAGATTATATATATACTCTTCGTAAGTCTTGTTTATGTTTAAGAAACTCTAAGTTTAGGTGCTTTAGTGGATTTGGTCTGGTAAGGCCCTAATCTTATGTCTTATAATAGCACTATGTGAGTTAAAACAAAGTTATGTTGCATTTTATGTTGTTGTTTTTGTGTAGCATAGGCATGTTTTGTGTGTTGCATGATTTGCGATGTGCATTAGGTTAAGTGTTATATAGAAGGAAATTCCTCGATCTCAAATATGAAGCTTCTGGTAAGCTTGAATGTTATGAATCATCCAACTAACAGTGAATCAGATATTCACAAAAGAGTAAAGTTTAAGAATGATTAAATTAAGATTCAATAATCACCCTTTTTATTTTGAAAGATGTGTAGTGTCATTCGGGGACGAATGTTTCTAAGCGGGGTATAATGTAACATTACGAAAAAATTACATATCTAATGAAGAGCCCAGTAAGTCTTTAAGAATGCATTTTGGGGATACATAGGCATTCAAAATGCCCAGTATTGTGGAATACTGGACACGGTATAGAAAATTAGATAAGGGGTATTAGCAAATTTCTATAAAATACCAAAATAAGAAAAATATAGGGCATATTAGAAAATATTGGCTTAAAGGGTGTTAGCCAGATTTTTTAAGTATTAATGAGCTTGTTAAAGAAATGTACCTACAATAAAGACCTTAAGATAAATTAATATTTAATTCCTTAACTCACAAATTAGGTACTATGCATCAAGGTGCGAAACCTAGTACCATAGCAATGATCATTTTAAATGATCATGTAGATTAAACAGTGCCCAAGGACATAGTGAGGATCCTTGGGAAAATAAGTAAACATTCCCAAATAAACCATAAATAATAGTTAGGTAGGAAAGTGCAACCATCCCATGTGCAACCACATGTGCAAGACATGTGAAGAAGCTGCCAAACGAGGGGACCACCCTAACCGAACTCGGATACGACAGTTATGGGGGGAAACATTCACAAGGGACCACTTCATGTGGGGCCTAACATCCCTGACAGTTTTAGACTCTAACCTACTACCCCAAAAATCTAACTAACCTAGGACTAACCGAAACGGACCCACTAGTGCACCAGACAACCTAGGACCAAAACCGGGTTGACACTAACCTAGTACTAGTTAAAGAGACAACCTAGTACCTAACCTAGGATGGTCCAAAAGATTAGTTTTAGTCCAATCAACTAAGGGGTACTTTATTAATTCCCCTGGGTTACCTAATTAATTTATTTATAAATCTAATTAATTAATTTAAAAGGGCTAAAACAAAAACTACAAAGAAACTTTTTAGATTTTTGTTAAGACAAGAAAGGGACAAACTAGTACCTAACCTAGGATGGTCCAAAGAGTTAGTTAAGGTCCTAACAACTTACAGATACTTTAGTAAGTACCCTAGGCTACTTAATTAATTAATTTAGCAGCTTAATTAATTAATTTAAAGGATCAAAATTGAAACCACAAAGAAGTTTCAAGATTTTGGTTGAGACAAGAAAAAGACATCCTAGTATTTAACCTAGGATGGTCAAAAGGATTAGTTATAGTTATAAAAGGGTAATTTAATAATTACCCTATGTTACTTAATTAATTAAATTATCCATTTAATTAATTAAATTAAAGGGGTCGAACCAAAATTCTTATGCTAACCTAGTATAATCCAATAAACATCCTAGTACTTAATCTAGGATGGCCCAAAGTGTTAATTTTGGTTCTAATGACTTAGGGGTACTTTAGTACTTACCCTAGGTACCTAAATTAATTAAATTAAGGATTTAATCAATTACTATAAAGTCAAAATAAATTACCAAAACCATAGTCAACACCAATTTCCATATTTGACTAAGTGTTATGTTTTCCTATGTTTAATCAACCTAGGAGGGGCTTTTTGATAATTGGTTAATTAGTTTAGTAAATTAAATTATTAAAACTAAGTTGTATAATTCAATATCAGTTCTTAAACCTATAAATTACGTTCAAACTTTAAAAAAAAAGACGCAAAAAAAAAGCAAGCGAGGGAAAGAAAAACAGAAAATTCCATCGATTCTCCTTGGCGATTTCAAGGTTTCTCCAACTTTTCGTTCAAGATAGTCTCCGTAGATTATGTTCTACTTAGTTTATGGGTTTCTCTCCTTGACTTCTTTCTCCAAGAGAAATTTCTTTCGAATGATTCAAATATCTTGAAAACTAGGTTGTTTCCCGTCATTCTTGTCGAACTCATTTCCCTAGTATCCTTGTTACAGTTTCAATGTTGAATAGGGTAGAAATCATTTTGTTGGTATGTGGTGCTGGCTGATCTTAGTGTATGTTTTTTTATTAAATAATGATTGAATGAACCTTTTAATTGGACTTGTTTGACACTAAGTGTTATTATACAAATTAAAAGAATGATACTATGTTAAAGATATGTCCGAAAATGTTATGTATGAAGATGTTACGGTCTGTTGTGCATACTTGTTGTTAATATGACGTTATGAAGATGTTAAAGTCATCAAAGTTTAATATTATTCTATCCATTAGGACTTAAAAACGTTACTCTAAAGTCATGACCTAAAATTGGGTTAACAAAGCCACTATGAAATCATATCTTGAATGAATTGGCTATTGGTTCCAATAAAATGGCTAACAATACAATGTCTAAAAGTGATGTATGTAAATGGCTATAATATTATGTTAAATAATTAAAATATTGGCTAATGTATAATGTATAAAAAACTTAAGCATGTTGCACATGAAAATTGGCTTATGCCAACAAATATGGTTTCGAAATCTACGCCCAATTGTTTATGCCAATACTAATCGTATGCCAATAAAATGACTAACAATACATTGTCTAAAAGTGATGCATGTAAATGGATATAATATTATGTTAATTACTTAAAAGATTGGCTAATGTATAATGTATAAAAACTTAGGCATGTTGCACATGAAAATTGGCTTATGACAACAAATATGGTTATGAAATCTATGCCCAATTGTTTATGCCAGTACTAATCGTATGCCAATAAAATGGATAACGATAAATTGTCTAAAAGTGATGCATGTGAATGGTTATCTAGTTTAATATTAAAAGGTTGATGCCAATACTAATCAAATGCCAACCTTGTGTAGTTAGAATATCAAATGATAATATAAGCACTTCTAAATTAATTCAATGAACCCATAATCAAGGGCATGCCACACCTTGGTATAACTCCCAACATGCTCTAAAAGAATTACATAGGAACACATGAAATTCATTGAA
Source organism: Solanum peruvianum (assembly GCA_027705065.1). Taxonomy (NCBI): domain Eukaryota; kingdom Viridiplantae; phylum Streptophyta; class Magnoliopsida; order Solanales; family Solanaceae; genus Solanum; species Solanum peruvianum. The sequence goes on from JAKWJD010000166.1 coordinate 11,348, forward strand.
TGAAGTGTTCATCGTCCATAAACGGTGATATGAAGCTACTACACTAAAGTAAGTAAGTAACGTGAGTTATAACATAATTAAAGGGGCCTAAATTAAGTTAGTTACCAGAATGGGGTGTTAAAGGAAGTGAGACAAGTCTTAATTACAACTAAGCTAGAATATTCATGAATAAAGGTGTTAGAATGTGTGAGACTAGTCACATTAACACCTAAGGATGATATGTTAGGACAATTCACATTTCATCAATGTAAAGTAATGATGATATGTAAGGACTATTAACATTTCATCAATGTAAAGTAAGGATGTTATGTAAGGACAATTCGCATTTCATCAATGTTAAGTAGGGATGACAGGTCATCAAAAGAGTTGTAAATCTCAATCTAGAATTAAGTCTCCATAATGCTTTAGTCAACACTAGAAGATAAAGATGAAATGAGCATTCACGTAATGAGGTGAGTAATTATGTTAATCTATGATGCTAATGAAAATGGTGACACCATGATAAGAGGCTAATATGAAAGATGAGAGAAATCTCAAATGAGCCTAAGTAAATGTTACCAAAACGTACTCACCTATGAGAGTGTAAAGTTAATAAAGAGACCAGTCTCTATGTATACTCTAATGAAAGTAATGATATTGATGTATATTTAATACTAATGATGAGATGAGAAATCATCTATTGAGCTATAATGTCCTCATACTAGAAGCCAACTTCCATTACGTATGAGTTGAATGAAATGGAACTTTATACTGAGCACCGATAGGCTAGCAATGAGTGGTGATGCCTTCTTTCGGGAAGGGCAGAGGTTCACGTAACTCTCATAAGATGAGACTTCCTGGCATGCCGGGTGTGGGTCCTCCTTATATATCCTAGTCTTCAAGCCTATACTACCAATATAGGGATCTGGCGGGGTTCAATTCCCATGTACGCTAGCATGTTTTAGGTCATTTTGGCCGGTGATTTTACCTTTTTCGGTGTGGGGTAGACACTAGATTTCATGATGCTCATATGATCTATGTGGGTTAAGGTTGGAGTTCATCAATGTATGAAAGATAATGGAATGAATGATACCGAAGGTGTTTGTCCAAGACTATCAGAAGGTGAAATCAGATTCAAGTAATTAGGTCTTTCTTGGTCATTGCACTTCATGATCCCGATGAGAGTCCTAAATTTCATACTAGGTATAGCTGATGTTTACGTCAGCCTACGAATGAAATGAATAAGGTGAAGTACCAATGAACGAATGAAGTAGACTCTGTGATTGCTAAAGAAGTCCCTCGGGTTGAGGTCCCATATGTTGGGCCCTCCTTGAGATGTCTTATGCTACATCAACGATTCCAAAGTGTCATGTATATGAAATATATAATATATAAAACATAAAAGTAATTAAATCAATGGCATGATCAATAGAGAATTGCTTATGAAAGGTAATGAATATATAGTGTCAAGAATGACCCACTACAAGGCAGGGAAATCATTCCTTAGTCCTTGGATTACTTACATCGATTCATTATGGGTATGGGACTACAATGAATCAATGCACTTGTAAGTAAAACATAGGAACAAAGGAGTTATTGAACTACACAACAACAAGAATAAAAGGACTGAAAAGTAATCAAAGTGTACAAAGAGAAGCTCTCGTCCTAAGAGGATCAAAATCTCAAATCTTTGCCCGAGTTGTTCTAAAATTATGTGGATGATATTAATGTTTTTTAATCATATTGAAAATTAGTTGTATGCTTTGAATGAATTAAAATACATCATATTCATACCACAATTCACATCTAACGATTAAGGAAAGTCTAGTCACTAGGCTTTCAAGAAATAGCATGTTATTTAAGAAGAGATTTCTTTGATCATGCATAGCCTTATGTGTATGTGTGAATACACCCATACTTAGTACAAGTTGTGTACTAACCCCTAGTATTTACTATTTTTATAGGTGCAGGTGAGAGGACAGGTTGACGACACTTGAAACGTGTAACTTCAGCATTTGTCCAAATGATTTGGTAGGTCCTCATGATTTCGAGGATGCTACAGATTTAGTCTAGACTTAGTTGTAGACATAGCTAGTGGATGTTGTCCTTAGAGTTTCTTTTGCACCTTTATTTCGAAGCTTTGTAATAAGGTCATGTTTTGCAAACTATTTATGATATATTCATCTTGAGTTTCGAATTTATTCTTTATGTTAGATGGTTGTTATATCATGTTGAGCTTAGTATATGATGTATCTAGTTAGTAATTATATGAAGTCTATGTATATGTCATACATATAAAAAGTTTTATATTTTTTTAATAAATTTAACTAGATGAACGCGATGAATGCAAGATGAGGCTTGTCTGCGACCTCAGAGAGGTCAACGACACCGGTTGCAATCCGAATACCAGAATCTGAGTCGTGACACGTGTGAAACCCACTAAATGGAAAAGTGCATAGGCGTATATGATAAAATTAACAATGAAATAATGAAATTAACAATGAAATGATGAAATGAACAATGAAATAATGAAAGCCTAGAAGGGTTAAGTAAGAGTGTGAAACACACTAAATAGCCAAGTGAATTGGGATATGATGAAATGAAACATTCACGTAAAATGGGGTGAGTAATTATGAAATGCAAATGTTCTAATGTTAATGAATAAGGTGACAACATGATATGAGGCTAATGTAAATAATGAGAGCAATCTCATATGAGCCTAAGTAAATGTTACCAAAACATACTCACCTATGAGAGTGTAAAGTTAATGAAGAGACCAGTCTCTATGAAAACTCTAATGAAAGTATTGAGATTAGCACACTTAATACTAATAATGATATGTGAAATCATCTATTGATGTCCTCATACTAGAAGCTAGCTTCCATGACGTATGAGTTGAATATAATGGAACTAATAATGAGTACCCATAGACTATCTATGAGCAGTGATGCCTTCTTTCAGGAAGGGCGGAGGTTCACGTAACTCTCATGAGATGAGACTGTCCGTCATGCCGGGTATGGATTCCTTAAATCTCCTAGCCTTTGAACCTATATTGTCAATATAGGGATCTGGCGGGGTTCAATTCCTATGTACGCTAGCATATTTTGGGTCACTTTGGCCGGTGATTCGACCTCTTTTCGGTGTGGGGCTTCATGACATTGGATTTCATGATGCTCATATGATCTATGTCAGTTAAAGTTAAAGTTCCCAATGAATAAAAGAAGTCAGCCACAAATAATGCACATCATGAAATGAATGATACGAAAGGTATTAGGATAGGGTAATCAAAAGGTGAGTTAGATTCAAGTAATGACATTAGGTCATTCTTGGTCATTGCACAACGAACCCGATGAAAGTCGTAAACTACATCCTAGGTATAGCTGGTGTTTACACTGGCCCATGAATTAAATAAAATGGAGTACGTATGAATGAACGAACCAGACTCTGTGTTTGCTAAAGCAAGCTCCCTATTTGAGGTCCCATATCTTGAGCCCTCATTTCTTGAAAGTCTTTATGTTAAGTCCATGATTCCATGGTCTCATGGCATATTAATGATTGATATGAAAGATGTTATGTTCTATGTGCAATATTATATGTGCTGTTTGCAAAATGATAAGTTTGATGATGTATGTTACACTCATGGCATGACTTTCCAAATCAAATTTGGCTGGTCTATTGACTTTTCTAATTCAGATTTGGCAAGTCCACTGACTTGACTTGCCATAAATCATGTTGTTAGGAAAGAGATATTCTTTATCATGCATGTCCTTGGTGTGTGCTTACATATACCCATACTTAGTACAAGTGTGTACTAATCCCATACAACTCCATATTCTAGTTTGAGACTTAGATTTAGGGTCATGTGGTGGTGTATCTCTATGTCATGCTTAGACACACACATCTCTCAGTTACTATGCCTAATCATGCATCATTTTCATTACATCAGGATATCATTTTTGTTTTAGCCATCATGCTTCAGAGTTATACTATGTACACAAGATATAGACATGTCGATTCAACAATAAAAATAATCAGTCTCTTGGGGAAAAAGAACACAAGCAAGAAAACTCCAAGGAGGATCGTGACTTGGGCTACTCAAACTTCATACTAGCACTCACTTTCCATTTACCCCACCCCCAACAAAAAGACATACAATTGTCCCAAATGCTTAAAATAATCCAAAATAATAGAGTGGTAGCTTAAGTAAACCTTAGGTGCAAAGCGCCATCGATCAACAAGATGGTGGGTCTGGTGTCCGGGAACCCACTCCCTCTGTAGTCTGGACACCCTCAGTAGTGTTCTCAGCATCAACAACACCCTCAGTAGTGCCTCTCTCAACAATCACAACACCATCAGTAGTGCTCTTCTCTGCCTCAACAACTATAGAGCTAGACGCCTTAGCAACAAACTCAAAAGCCCACAACTGACGGGCCTTCTCATTAGCAATCGAGACTGTCCTTGCAGCCTTTCACTCTCGGATCTCCCTCTTCTGTGCCCTAGCCTTATCCTCATTTCGACCTCTACGCCTTTTGGCATGCTCTCGTGGTAGAGGTGGTGGCACTGCTGTAGTGGAGAATAATAAGTCCACCAAAACAGTATCCTCGGTTGGCTCTGTAGAAGGGGCCTCAAAATTGGGACCCTAGCCTCTAGAATCGTGTCCAGATCCACACTCAGACTCTCTACAACATCCTGAAGGGTCAACACATCCATCGGAGGTGCTGTTCAGTCTAGCACACGCAACTCAAAAGTTTCCAGGCGCTGATGAACCTCCATGATCTTCCTGTCCGTTTGCTAGGCCATCTTCCGCTCTATTCACTTCTCTGCCTTAGCAATAGACCTCTGCATCCAAGGCTAGATGTGATGCAGAAGAGTGAAAATTTGGGCCTCATGTTTTCTGGACCCTAGCAAGTGGGACCAGAGTGGCGAAGGGAGTCAAGCAAGAGGATCTAGAAGCGTTGCGACCACCTGGGATAGACTCGAACAGGGTGGTGTCAGAAGGTTCAGATTTAGCCTGAGTAGCTGCTTGGGCTTGCTCTACAGTGTCCTCTACGTTCTCACCAAGCGCATATACCTCTGGGCGGGGCCCGCTGCATAGAGACAACTCATTAGCCTTATCCCTGATCAGGCCTATATCAATAGTTCCCGGTGGGGTATTGATCTGATTGATGTTTCAAATAGGCACACCTGCGGACCTGCATAAAGCAAATGCCATGCACGGAAATGGGTAAGTAGTAGTGACCTTGAAGGCACTCTCGTGCATGACCGCCTTAAAAAGACAAGAGAAGTCCACCTCGAACCCTTCTATCATGGTCGCCATTAGAACTGCGCGATCCAAAATGACAATAGTTTCTGCAGTGGGGGAAATGCAGTGGCGGACTACCAACGACAAAAACATGGTCGTGAAGTTCGGGTTAGCCTTCTTGATGGATCCCTTCGGCTCAAGTACCCAATCACCAACTTCTCCATCAACAGACAAATACCGGGCAATCCACCTCTTGGTGGTCTCTGTCAAAACTGGCTCACGCAGGAATTGTCCATCTTTAACAATTTTCCACCGGTAGTCGAACTCAGTAGTGAGAGCAGTAAGGTTGAAATCAACAGTCTCACTATATAAATACCGGCGGATGGCGGGCAAGGAGATGTCTACCCGTTTTCCGCGGACTCGGATGTGCTCTAGGTGGGCCTGTTTAACGGAAGTAGCCAGCCTGTCTATGTGTGGTCGAAGAGTTACCACATACAAGGCGTAGAACTCTCTGACCAACTCCTCACTGTATCGTTCCACATCACGAGCCGTCCATTCTATCCGGTGCCTGGTAAAAAAGGGCATGAATTGCCGACATTGTGGAGAGACTTCTTATGAGGACCCGCCTCTCTAGTGTAAGGGTTCGGGTCATAACCTCCTTATCATTTGGCAACCTAACGTCTGAGTACACCTGAAACTACCCCTAAAGACACCATCGGTTGGGCTAGTCGACAACTGGGCCGGGAACACCAGTCAGTGGTGATGTAGTGGAATCAGTACTATAGGCCTCATCAGACGAGGCAGGCTGAGATGTAGTGGCTGGAGCAGAAGCCTCCTCAGACCCAGAGACTTCTTCTGAACCCGATACTTCCTCAGAGTCGGAAGTATACCTAGAGTGTGTATCAGACCCAGAAGGCATGTCGTTCAGTATGCGCTCCTCTTCAGACTGGGAGGCAGTGACTATGCCAGGCGCCACCTTCGTGGGCTATCTCTAGTGGGACGTGCAGCCCGTGTAGGATTGAAAATGCCTGGGGGTACGTATTCAGGGTCACGCTAATTATCAGAGCCAATGACCAGTCGGGCAGATGGGGCGACAGACTTTGAGCACCCTCGTGCGTACACGCGATCTAGCTTCGCTGCAATAAGTGTTAGTACCTGAAAAGAACAACAATTAGTACCAGTAGAAACAAAAAACATGCAAAGAAGAAAAAAAAAATGTAAAACAAAAACTGAAATGGTATTGCTATAGTTTCTACGTTGGACGACGGACCAGTTGACGGTCCATCGTGAGAATGATAGACCGTGATGACGCTCCGTCATGAAATACTTAGGAAATTTTATTAGAGACTCTCAGAAAGAAAGTCTCTAACAATAATAATGGTTTTTGCAGGACCAACCGTCGAGAGGACAACAGTCTATAGTAGAGGTCCGTCGTTGGACACTTTGAAAAGATTTTGAGACCCTGAGGAATAAGGTCTCTTACAACCATGATGGTTGTGCAGGACGAACCATCGAGGGCATGATGATCCATTGTAGAGGTCCGTCGATGGACACTTGGAGAAAATATTGAGACCTTTAGGAATAGGATCTCTTACAACTATGATGGCAGCACAGGGTGGAACGTCGACGCAAAGACGGTCCGTCGTAGAGGTCGTCATTGGACACCAAGAGAAAATAAATGGGAATTGGTAGGACAGACCCCACGATGGTCCGTCGAGGGCACGACGGTCCGTCGACGAGGTCTCATTCTGTCCTACAGTGACAAAACTGGGAATGCCTCAATCGTCCCCTAAAATTCTAATCAAAAGAATACTTATCAACCCACAATTTCTAACCCAATTACCCAACATACTAGCAATCCTAAGGAAATAATTTCTTGAGTTTTAGCATGCCAAATTGGAGGACAATCAACCTATGTAAGAAACAATTATCAGAAACATACACCCTGATTTCATTTAGTTAACACAATACCCCCATTCTATTTACTATGTGAAGGCTCTTAAGGCATGTAGGATTAACGGGGTGAGTTCGTAGAATGCAATAGGGGTCAAATTTTGAAGATCCAATGTTCAGAATCAAGCATGTAGCATGAGAAAACAAGAAAGAAATGTAAATGGTTTAGAGATCAGAACCACATACCTGATACTTTGAGAAGATGAAAACAAAGTAAGTCACACAACTCTGGTGATCAGCAGAACAACAATTGACTCCGACCGGCAGATTACTTGAATAAGCAGGTAGATTGGAAGAGGGAGGATTAGGGGAATTTCGGAAGGGATGGGGAATCTAATGTTTTGGGGAGAGGAAAAGCGTCTAAGGAGTTTAAGTAGGAGTAAATGGGGGAAGTAGGGGAAAGAAACGGTTATAATGAAGAGGTGGGAACTTAAAAGGTGTAAAACTTTTAATATTCACCGGTCGGATCGGGTCGGATTTACGCGTATTGATGCGACGAGTCCCCATCGATGGTTCATCACAGATGTGATGGTCTTTCATGGGTGTCCTAATTTAGAAAAAATGGAAAAACTTACCTAGGTACGAAGGATGCTTACAATGGTCCATCCCACGCGTGACGGTCCGTCAATGAGTTCTGCAGACCAATTTTCTGGTGATGTGCTACCTTCAAATTTAACACCCATGAAGCTATTCTTTTTGTATTTTCTGGACACTTTTTGGACGCGGACCCTAAACTACATTCTAGCCAACACTTCTAACAAAATTCAACTACTTTTAGAAAGTCATAAAAAACCTATAGTTGGCTTAGAGGATACATTTTGGGTTGTCTCCCAACCAGCGCTTGATTTAACATCGCGGCACAACGGAGGACACTTTATTACTCAGACTTCATCAAGATTGTATGCCTCGATCACTCCATTCGCCGTTTCGGCATGCCTTAGTTTTAGATAGATTTTACCTTGTTATCTACCCATGGTTCCCACAACCCTAGTTACGGAGTTTAGTTACCCATGCTAATAATCACACAATTCATATTTATAATACAAGAATTTATGCACTTACTTTTATGAGAATGAAGAAAATCCATAAATTCTCTTGAATAATTGACAAAAATACCAACAATTGATTTCGTAAAAGTATGATCAAATACAAAAATAAATATTTCAATACTTAAAAAAGAGAACTAAAAAATACCCAAAAGTCTAACCCCCAAAACAAGTTGTTCAAACTATTTATTACAAAACAAAACCGAATAAAAGAAGGACTCTATCTTTCCAGAACGCGTCTGAATCGACGATCCTTGCGACGGATTTCTTTTGCAGATTTACAATCTACTCTAAGCAGGAATTCCTTATTAACTAAATCTTCCTGGAACTTGGTAATACAAAGAACTATAGCAAGAATTTCTTTCGTGACCGTGTTATGATTTTTTTGTGCGGAATTCCAGATTCCAGAGGTATAACGAACTAGCTGTTCTGGTGAACCGGGATTCTTTCTTTGTTTAAGAATCCCACCGTATCCAATATCAGAAGCATCAGTCTCGACGATCATGAAGAATTCTGGGTTAGGGATACCTAAACACGGAAGGTTTTTAACCATACTTTTCAGAAAGACAACAACTTTAGTCTGTTCATCACTCCATGGTGAAGGATTCTTCTTTAACCAGTCAAAGAGAAGCTTGCAAATATGCCTAACTTTTGGAATGAATTCGGCTACATAGTTAAGACTTCCAAGAAATTTTTGCAGTTGAGTTTTATCCAAAATGACATTGGGGAATTTATCAGAGAACTCAATAGATCTGCAAATGGGTTTGTAGGTGCCTTGATAAGGATCATGCCCAAAAAATCTAATTTTTATTTGAAATGATTTTATCTTTTTAGCACTAATGACCAATCCATTGTTCTTAATGATTTTAAGTAAAATATTTAAATGTTTGAAATGAGAATTAATGTCCTCAGAGAAGATCAAAACATCATCAATATAAACAATTGAAAAATGGCTGACATGATTAAAAATTGAATTCATAATGTTTTGAAATTCTGAAGGGGCATTTTAAGACCAAAAGGCATAACATTCCATTCATATTGTCCAAACGGGACATTGAAAACAATTTTATATTTATCTTGTTTGGCAATTTGAATTTGCCAAAATCCTGATTTTAAATCAAATTTACTTTAAATATTGGCTTTAAAATTTCGTTTTAAAAGATCCCTTTTGTTAGGAATCAGGTAACGAATCCATTTCAAAACTGAGTTTAAAGGTTTATAGTTAATAACCAGTCTAGGAGAACCTCGTTCTTGCTCAGCTGCATTGTTAACATAAAATGCTGAACAACTCCAAGGTGATTTAGACGGACGAATAATTTTATTATTCAAAAAAGTATGAATTTCCTTTTTACAGATTTCCATTAATTCATGGTTCATCTGGATATGCCTAGCTTTTGTAGAGATGGCCTTTTCATTAAATCCATCAATATATGGTAAATCTATAACATGAGATTTTCTATCCCAAAAAGAGTTAGGAAATTCTGAGCAAGTTTCTTCTTCGAAATTCTTCTAAAGATTGGTAATTTTAGCAACCTTTTCCGGTGTTTTTAAAATTTGCTCAATTCTTTTTATTTTGATATAATCTTTCAAGAAACAAATCTGGTTGATTTTGAAAGCAGTTTGTTGAGGCAAAAATTTACTTTCTTCGAGAGAAAGCGTCTTTATAAAAGGAAAGGAAATTTGTTTTCCTTAAATTTTTGTTTTGATTGAATCAAAATATGAAATATAAGGTTTAATTTGGGTAATAAAAGGAATACCCAGAATAATATCCTCATTAATGTTTTTGGTTATGACAAAATCATTAGCAAGGCAGATACCGTCATTGTAATATATGAGCATTAGAAAGCTTATAATTTATACAGATACGCTCACCAGTCGCGTTGTATAGCTTGTTAGTACCTTTTTGGAGGTATTTGGTAGGAATAAGTCCCTCAACAATGCAATTACGATCTGCACCACTGTCTAAAAGAGCAATTTTGTTATGTACAAAATTAGAATTGACAACTAGTTTAATCATAATGTGAGAACTCTGAGGTCTTACTTTAGTGATCATACTAATACCTGCATCATCAATACCTTTAGGTGAAGATGGAGCTGATTGATTAGAAGATTCTTCATCATCTGAAGTAGCAACCTGTTTTCCTTTAAGAGAGGCTTCAACATCTTTAAGAAATTGTTTTGCTAAAGCATCAATTTCAATTTTGTGAAGTCTGGACTTTACTTCATTAACTTCTTCTTTGAGGAAGCTTACTTCTGCTCGAAGATCATTAATAGAAGGTTCTTCCTTCTTTTGTAAGCATCTTTGCATGATTTGTTTCATGCGTTCATTTGATGGTTTGTGAGAAGCCTTCTTGCTTTTCTTACTTCTAGAATGTCCTTTTTTTTAGAGGACTTCTTCTTAGGAGACAATTCTCTTGATCGTTCTCCTTTTGGAAGCTTCTTAGCAGAAGGGGGTCTTAGACTAGGGAAACCAAAGTCTTGACAAAAACTTCCAAGCTCATTACTTAAATTTTTTTTATCTTTCTTAAGCTGTTCCTTCAGCTTTAGGTTAGTGCATAGCTCCATAGCTACGAAGTGAATTAGACTGGTAAGATCTCCATAAGTTATTTCTGAATATGGATTTTCCCATCGCATCGATTTCTTATTTTGGATCGAACCTTTTCTGCAAAATGAGGAGGTAATCCACTAAGGAATCTCTCTTTCCAATAATCATTGTTACAATCATCTCTTAGCATGACCTTAGTTATAAACATATCTTTTTACCACCTAAAATCAGTCAATTTCCTGCAATAAATATTGTTTAATATATCTAAACTTCTGTCTTGGAAAAGTCGCGGTTCTCCCACGAAATGTTTTGCGATGCTGTAAAGAAGAGTAGCAGTTGCATCTTCTACTACTTATAAAGAAGTAGTACTATGTTCTCCTTCAACCTTAACAACATTCTTGCTTGCAACAGCATTAAGGATATCATTCCTATTATGTTCTGTGAGATAATTATCCCACCAATTTCTTAAGGTACCAGTAAATCCTGCAACTATCATGTTAGATGCCATCTTATCTGTGGTACCTTTCCATTTTTAGGTTGTAACATTCATGCCCATTTCTTGGAGTTTGTTATAGATTTGGCCATCAGCCATACCATCTATATTCCACTCTATTATACCCGTACCGTTTGCAACACTCTAGGGGTGCATATTATTTTCCTCAAACTGGATGTCTGGAAAATAATATGCACCCCCAGAGAGTTGCAGACGGTACGGGTATAACCGAGTGGAATATAGATGGTACGGCAGATGGCCAAATCTATAACAAACTCTAAGAAATGGGCATTAATGTTACAGCCTAGAAATGGAAAGGTACCACAGATAAGCAGGCAGCTAACAGGATAGTTGCAGGATTTACTGGTACCTTAAGAAATTGGTGGGATAATTATCTCACAGAACATAATAGGAATGATATACTTAATGCTGTTGCAAGCAAGAATGTTGTTAAGGTTGAAGGAGAACATAGTACTACTTCTTTATAAGTAGTAGAAGATGCAACTGCTACTCTTCTTTACAGCATCGCAAAACATTTCGTGGGAGAACCGCGACTTTTCCAAGACAGAAGTTTAGATATATTAAACAATATTTATTGCAGGAAATTTACTGATTTTAGGTGGTAAAAAGATATGTTTATTGCAGGAAAATGACTGATTTTGTTAGTAAAAAGACTTGCCCATAATCATCATGTGTTCTCCACCATCTTTATGCCCAAAGCATCAATCTTCTGCAAGTTTTTTTTTGTTCAAAATCTTTTTGTCCCTCCTCATTGCAATATGTAGCACATGAGTCTCTTGAAACCTGTAACACCCCCTATCCAAAACAGATCAAAAATTAGTTTTTCAGAAATCACAGGTTAAATCGATGGTCCCTATTGACGGACCGTAGTCTATTCTACGGCCCATATTGTGCATCTGTCGTTTGCACTTGAAGCTCTCCCAAAACATAGCATAGAAAAATTGACTATGTGTCGATCCACGGATAGACCTACGGTCTGTAAGTCAAAGTATGGTCCATTGTCTATGTCCGTGAATTGAGACTCAAGTTACCCATCCTCTAACATCAACTATGGATGACCAGCACGGACCGTTGTTTGATCTATAGTCTGTAGGTCTGACTATAAGTGACGTTTAGTCGTTAGTTAAAGGGAATTGCTAATAGGGTAAACTTCAAATTGTTATAACCTTTAGCACAAAATGAATTAGGTTTCCTATAACATATTATATGATAGATAATTGAATTATCTTTCTATATCCATCGAGTTTGCTAAACTCCAACCTTACAGTAAAACGTTATGCCAAGTTTAGTGAAGTCTTGTCAAGCAGAGCCAAAAGAAGGACCATTGATTGATTGACGGACCGTCAGACCAGGCCGTCCATCAGTCTGACAGCAAATAGTTCACAGATCTTTTGGTCTTTTTCTAGTTTGTTTAACCCCTAAGATACGTCATTAAAGCCCTAAATCATCAAATTTAGTGAGTTTAAGCTTAGAAACATAACTAAAATATACCTAAATCAAATCATTATTTAAAACATAGAAAAATAGAAGCAAGAAAAGAGAAAAAAAGGTCAACAACCTGAGTTCAAGAACACAACAAGGTTTCATAAATTTCAGCCCCGAAATCTAAAGATTTCGCCATGGATTTCATTAACAGATATGTGATATTTCACTAGTGGGTTCCTATTACCCATTGGGTCCTTATTTTTCAATCAGATTCTTGATTCCCTTATCATAATTAGACATAGGGTTTCTAGAACTTCAGCAAATTATGATGAATTAGTTAGTTATATGTTCCAAGTCAGATTACCATATTATTATACAGATTATTGCATGAATTTCAGAACTCTAGCTTTGTATTTCTTTAGTTCTTGAATTACACATGCTAGGTCAGATATTTCAGTTACTTTAGATATACATGTCTCATTTATTACTGCATCATTATCAAATTAATTGTTGCATTCTCAGTTTCCATGTTAAGTTTTAAGTTATCCAGTATTTACAAAAATTCTGTCATAATTTGTTAATCACTTAATTCATTGGGTCTAGCATAATAACTATTTGTACAAGGGTTCAACGTACAAAATAGTCCTAAAACTACTAGATAAATTGGTTGTACGTCCCCTTTGAGGTCATCAATTTAGTGATTACATCAGCATTCCTTTTTTCCTCTGGTAGGGTATATTGGGTCCTCTCGATGGGGTGTATACATTGGACTCCACATTTAGATCATGTGGTTTTACTATAAGTTATTAGTAGCTCTTACGGTTAAGTAGGACTCTATTGTAGTGACCATATTTACAGTTCAGTTAGTTTCAGTCTCAGCATGTTATAAATTTGGTCATTGCATCTAGTTAGCTTAGAATTTAGTATATCATGTTTAGAATATTATATTTGCTTTTATGTTTATTAAGTTATGTATTATTTCAGCTTTACTCTATCCTACATGCTCAGTACTTTTTAAGTACTGTTGCATATGTGCGCTACATCTTCTCATGATGTAGGTTCAGGTTCTCAGCATCCACATAAGACATAGGTCAATTTCTGATTTCGAGTTCCAAAGAATCATTGGTGAGTCCTTATTCTTCGAGGACAATATTCATGAGTTATTTCTAGTATTTTAATCCGTTAGTTTCTATTTTTGCTAGACTTAGTTGGGGCTTGTTCCAACATTTCTAGTAAGTTAGAGGCTATTTTCAAACATACTTAGTTTAATCTTTTTTTTGAGTTAATAACTTCTTTGTATTAAACACAGAAGTTTTCATATATCTCAATTTTAGCATATGGGTATTCCCCATATTTTTACATTAAACTATGATTTAGCTACCGTTCTCAGTTTATTTTCTTTAGTATGCTCAAGATCATGCCAGCAAGGTTAACTTGGGATCACTTGTGGTCCTTGGTCCCGTGTCCATGTCTCGCGGGTATCTCGAGACGTGAAAATCTTGGTATCAGAGCACTAGATTTAAGTTTCCTAGGATGTTTGAAAAACCGCACTAATTGGACTCTTTTTCATGGTTGTGAAGTGCACTACATTTAATGAGAAGAACGCTATGAAGTGTTTTAGGGAAAACATCACTTTCTTGTTACTCTTATCGTGCGTAAGGTATGATCTAATTCCATTATAACTCGACGTTCTACGTTTCAGATCATGCCTACTCGTAGAGATAACGCCAGGAATGTGAATGTCATTTAGATGTTGGCTATGAATGTGGCCAACTAGAACAATCGGGTTCAAGCTCATGTGAATGAAAATGGTGGATCCATAACAGATAAGATCAACTAGTGTTTTATCCTTTAAAACAATTATGATCCAGAGGTTAGTGCACCAGGTTCTAAGTCTCAGGGAAGTGTTTCAGGGACCAAGATTTACCCCACTTGCCCTAAGTGTAGTAAGAACCATCCATGCGAGTGCCTCGCAGGAATGGAATGATGATTTGGTTGCGGTCAGTCTGTTCACAGGTTGAGGGATTGTCCTTCTACACAGGGTCAACGAGGTGGTAATGGTAGAGCTCCCTCTACAACTTCAGCATCACAAGCAAGTCACGTGACTCAGCAGGGTAGCTCATATGGTACAGGTGGCGGTCAGCGCCATAACAGGTTGTATGCTCTTAAGGATCGGCAGGATCAAGAAGGTTCTCTTGATGTAGTCACTAGTTTTTACGAGCCTTCAACCTTGATGTTTATGAATTGTTTGATCCAAGGGCTACTCTTTATTTTATAACTCCTTACATAGTATTC
>JAKWJD010000167.1:0-26338 GCA_027705065.1 Solanum peruvianum
GATGAAATGTAACTCATGTCAATTAAGTTGAAAAGATAATTTTTTATTACTAAATTTATCATTCATAGTCACAAGCATGAAATCGTGATAATACGAATATCCATGAAACCTGGCTCATGGTAGGAACCAACATTCTTCGGCAATATCCTTGTTTCTATTTTCTACTAAGCCAGTCATATACCGGACTTTTCTCATACCGATTTATTAAATTAGTTCAGGAAAACTAGGACACACATGTTTCAAAAACACAAAAGGAAATGAAATTAAAAAGGTGAGATACAAAGTGATCTTTTCTCAAACTCTAAATCATGGCAACATTCTGCACGGTATAAATATTGACTTTCCGCAAAAAAAATCAAACCACAATGAAGCCATAAAATCCATGATACTGGTAGAAAACGGAGACATAGAGTATCCATAAACTGACCTTTGTTACAATATCCTGTCCATATCGCGGTAGTGTAGACCGTGGGGTTTTGGAGTCCACGGCAGTTCCATGATCAAGTAAGTAAGGGTCTTGGTAATCAGAAACAGCTGCAGATGCAGGACGAGAAGGCTGATACTGTGGTTTATCAGCCCAGGTAGTTAGTAAAAACACATACACACATACATACATACATACATACATACATACATACATACATACATATATATATATATATATATATATATATATATAATATATATATATATATATATATATATATATATATATAATATATATATATATAGACAATTAAAATTTAGTTAAAAGTATCAAAATTACCATTTTCTCAAAAACCGGTATCATGCTATGATGGACCAGGAACTTCCTTAGTAGTTTAACAACTACGTCAAAAGCATTGAGAACCTTCGTACCTTCTCCATGTATTTCAATAATCCTATCATCTTTAGTGGCACAAAGGGCCACATTATCTGTGAAATTCAGAAATTATTAGATACGAGATGGCTGAATGTTTTGTGTCACGCCATATTAGTAAAAAACATAAAGATCTCACCTGCAGGTAATACTCTTAGCACAACACCTGATCTTTCTTGTATTGAATTGATCGTGGAACCATTTTTACCGATCAAGTGAATGGCTTGCGCTGAAGCCACCAATAACATTAAAGACACAAATGCAGCTACTGCTCCTGGATCATCATTGTTTAGCCCCGCAACGTACTTAAAAATTCTAATAGCAGCATCCATTGCTGGAGATACCTCAGCATCTGGATTTGTCTACCAGATATTAAAACCTGAAAAACATATGAAGCAAATATAAAATACTTGGATAGAATCAACTCACACAAGTTTTTGATGAATTTTAGTGTTTCATCACAACAATTGATGTTTTTACACACATCAAAATCATCCAAATTCAAACAAAAATTCCAAAAAACAAAAGAAAAATCTAAAGAATTATCAAACATTATCGATCAAAAACTTACGATTTGATCAGCATTGCTAACTGGACCTTCGAGAACACGAATACTGGCACCAGTCTTTTTGCACATCCTCTTTACAACTTCTCCCCTCCGCCCAATTATACCACCAACTTTAGCAATTGGCACAACTAGCTTGAACACGTTATCCCCAGGCCATCCCGGCCATTTCTGAACCGATTCCCCTGTAGCAACAAAACCGGATTTTACAGCAAGCGATTCCGGCGGAGGCGGCGGAACTGACGATGAAGCACGAATTGCCGGTGCAAATAATGAGCTAGTAACAGTAGTGTACACCATTGTTGAGTTGAGAGAAAAAAAAACAGAGTGAAAAAGTGCAGTGAAAAAGGTTTGATCTTAAGTGAAAAATGAAAAGAGGTATCTGTCTTTAATATAAACAGCTTGGCGTTACTTTCTAGAAAAAAGCTTTTATATTTTGTATAAATAATTAGGATGTCTTTACAAAATTATAATATGAAATCATAATATAAAATATTTATTATTAAGTAATTATAAGCATACGTTTAATATAAGAACAATAAGAAAATATAAATTATCAAAACAAAAAAGGAGTTTTTTTTTTTGCTAATAAAAGTGATTTTGTGCTCGTTATTATAATTGATATAACGATTATTTGAAATTTATTGATTTTTTAAGAAAAAATTCTATGTTGTTTATTTAACCGAATAAAAATGTCGAATACGTTAAAAAATAATAATTTCATGCGTAAATAAATAGTCGTGAGCTCTGGAATCTGGAGTTAAAAGGTTCACTACGACTAAAACGAATAATTCGTTAAAATTGAGCGAGATGTCAGAATTATTAATGGATGTCTGTCAAACGACTGTTAATTCAGTTTGATTAATTTTTTGGTAAGTCAATGTTGAGGGACTTACCGTTATTATTGTTAAAAAAATCGTTGGGTTGATGAACGACTTAAAATTATTGCTATTTTGAAAAACCGTTGAATTTTTGAAAAATCGTTTATATAGCCGTTACTAAATTTTGCCGCTCAAAATTTATCCATTATGATACTAAAATAATAAGAAAAATTAATGTTTATCACAAAAAAGTGTACAAATAAAAGTAATTATGTCCTTCTAATAACCAAATGACAATTAGGTGAAGTTTATTAAGTTCTTTTAAGAACATTTCCATATTGTTTATTAGCTAAATAAAAATATCGAATACGTTAATAATTAATAACATGTGTGTACATAAATAGTCGTGAGTTATAAAATATGAAGTTAGAAGTTTCACTTATCTAATCTGAAATAAATACTTATTTTTATACGACTAAAACAGATAATTCGTTAGAGTTGAGCGACATGTCAGAATTATTAACAGATGTCTGTCAAACGACCATTAATTCACTTTAATTAAATTTTTAGGAAGTCAGTGTTGATGGACTTACCGTTATTATTTTAAAAAATTCGTTGGGTTGATGAACGACTTAACATTATTGTCATTTTGAAAAACCGTTGGATTTTGAAAAATAGTTTATATAGCCATTAACATTTTTCCGCTCAAAATTTATCCATTATGATATTAAAATAATAAGGAAAATTAATTGTTTATAAAAAAAAAGTGTACAAATATAAGTAATTATGTCCTTCATCTAATAACTGAAATAACGAGTAGATGAAGTTTATCAAGTTCTTTTTAAAGCATGTCCATATTGTTTATTAACTAAACAAAAATATCGAATACGTTTATAATTAATAACTATGTGTGTACATAAATAGTCGTGAGTTATAAAATATGAAGTTAGAAGTTTCATTTATCTTATCTTAAAAGGATAAAGAGATACTTGTTTTTTATACGACGAAACGGGTAATTCGTTAGAGTTGAGCGACCTATCGTATTATTAACAGCTCTCAAATGATGGTTTATTCGTTTTAAGTCAGCATTGAGGGACTTACCGTTATTATTTTCAAAAATCCGTTAGATTGATGAACGACTTAACATTATTGCTATTTTGAAAAATCATGAATTTTGAAAAATCGTTTATATAGTCTTTACTAATTTTGACAAGTCGCTCAAAGTTTATCAAAATGAAAAAGTAAAATAAATTGCTTATAAAAAAAAGTGTATATTAATAAAATTAATTATGTCCTTCTAATAGCTGAAATAACGGTTAGATGAAGTTTATCGAGTTCTTTTAAAAACATTTCCATATTGTTTATCAACTAAACAAAAATATGAAATACGTTAAAAATTAATAATTTCGCGCATAAAAAGTTAGTTGTGAGTTATGATATCTGAAGTTAGAAGGTTCACTTATCTTATTTGAAATGAATACTTATTTTTTGTATGACAAAAATGGGTAATTCGTTAAAGTTTAAGGACATGTCAAAATTTTAACGGATGTCTGTCAAACGACCGTTAATTCAGTTTAATTAATAATTTTTTGTTAGTCAGCGTTGAGGGACTTACCGTTATAGTTCTTAAAAATTTGTTATCCTCAGACCTTCCCAGCCATTTTTGCACAATCGCAACTGATTCCCCAGTAGAAACAAAACCGGATTTTACAGCAAGCGATTTCACCAGTGGCAGCGCAGCCGCAGATGAACCATGAATCGCCGGCAAATGATGAGCTAATAACAATAGAGTACACCATTGTTGAGTTGGGAGAAAAACAGAGTGAAAAGAGTTTTCAGTGAGAGTTTTGCTGAAAAGGTTTTGGTTGTATGCGAAAAATGGGAAGAGGTGTCTTAATATAACATCTTGGGCGTTACTTTCTAAAAAAAATTCATTATCGTGGGTTCTGAAATTCATTATGGGAAGAGGTGTTTATTAACTGAATGAAGATGTCTAATGCGTTACAATATAATAATTTTGCGCGTACATAAATAATCGTGGGTTCTGAAATTTGAAGTTAGAAGGTTCACTTATCTAATCTGAAATAGATAAATGAATACTTATTTTTTATACGACTAAAATGGGTAATTCGTTAAAGTTGAACGACAAATCAGAATTATTGACGGATGTCTGTCAAATGAAGGTGTTGATCCAGTTTAATAATTCTTTTGGTAAGTCAGCATTGAGGGACTTACCATTATTATTTTAAAAATTCGTTGGATTGATGAACGACTTAACATTATTGATATTTTGAAAAACCGCTGACTTTTAAAAAATCATTTATGTAGCCGTTATTAATTTTGACAAGACGCTCAAAGTTTATCAAAATGATAAAGGAAAATCAATTGTTTATAAAAAAAAGTATATTAATAAAAGTAATTATGTCCTTCTTCTAATAACTGAAATAACAACTAGATGAAGTATATCGAGTTCTTTTAAAAACATTTTCATATTGTTTATCAACTAAACAAAAATATCGAATACATTAAAAATTAATAATTCGCGCGTAAAAAAATAGTCGTGAGTTCTGGAATCTGAAGTTAGAAGGTTCACTTATCTTATCTGAAACGACTACTTATTTTTATACGACTAAAACGGGTAATTTGAAAGTGGAACGAAATGTCGAAATTATTAACGGATGTGTGTCAAACGATCATTAATTCACTTTAATTAATAGTTTTTTGGTAAGTCAGCATTGAGGAACTTACTGTTATTATTTTTAAAAATTTGTTGCGTTGATGACGACTTAACATTATTGCTATTTGATAAACCGTTTGGATTTTGAAAAATCGTTTATATAGCCGTTATTAATTTTGACAAGTCGCTCAAAGTTTATCAAAATGATAAGGAAAATCAATTGTTCATAAATAAAAGGGATAATCACAAGTATATCCCCTTTTCGGCCTACATGACACTATCTTGTGAACCCAACACGGTTGACTTTTTTTCAAGCTAGTGCCACGTAGGCCGAAAAGGGATATAAAATTTCTTATAAAATAAGTTCAGGGGGGGGGGTAATAGGACCTTAGTATAGTATAAGTGTGTCTCTGAGATTTCGGGCATAGGTTGAGGGGTTACTTGTGCATTTTCCCTTTTTTTAGGGATAATGCACAAGTACCCCCTCTCAATCTATGCTCGAAATTTCAGAGACACAGTTATACTATACTAAGGTCCTATTACACCTGAACTTATTTTATAAATAATTTTCCACCCCTTTTCGGCTTACGTGGCACTAGCTTGAAGAAAAATGTCAACACACACTGGACCCACAAAATAGTGTCACGTAGGCCCAAAAGGAGTAGAAAATTATATATAAAATAAGTACAATGAGTAATAGGACTTGAGTATAGTATAAGTGTGTCTCTGAGAATTCGGACATAGATTAAGGGGATACTTGTACATTTTTCCAAAAAAAAAGAGTATATTAATAAAAGTAATTATGTCCTTTTTCTAATAACTGAAATAACAGTTAGATGAAGTTTATCGAGTTCTTTTAAAAACATTTTCATATTGTTTATCAACTAAACTAAAATATTGAATATGTTAAAAATTAATAATTTCGCACGTAAAAAAATAGTTGTGAGTTCTGAAATCTGAAGTTAGAAGGTTCACTTATCTTATCTGAAATAAATACTTATTTTTTATATGAGTAAAACGGGTAATTCGTTAAAGTTGAACGACTTGTCGGAATTATTAACGGATGTCTGTTAAAACGACCATTAATTCAGTATAATTATTCTTTTGGTAAGTCATCGTTGAGGGACTTACCATTATTATTTAAAAAATTCATTGGATTGATGAACGACTTTACACTATTGCTATTATGTAAAAACCTTTGAATTTTGAAAATCGTTTATGTATCCGTCATTGATTTTGACAAGTCGCTCAAAGTTTATCCATTATGATATAAAAATAATAAGGAAAATCAATTGTTTAACAAAAGCAGAAAAAAAGTGTACTAATAAAAGTTATTATGTTCTTGTTCTAATAACTAAATTAACAGTTACATGAAGTTTATCGAGTTTTTTTTAAAAAAACATCTCCACATTGATTATTAATTAATCAAAAATATCAAACACGTTAAAAATTAATGATTTCGCGCTTACATAAATACTCGTGAGATGAAATACGAAGTTAGAAGACCAGTTTATTCGATTTAATTTTTCTTGATAAGTTTGGACTTTTTGCTTAATTAGTACTGTGAGTATGCATGTTTTGATTCGTTTGGGAAGTGTAGTTTTTTGTTGATTTGTAGTACTGATAAGTGTAGATGTTTACCCAAAGAAATTGTTTGGAGGTTAAGTTGATTGGAGACTTACTTAAAGATGTAGTAACTTTTTTTTTTAATGGTACTGTTGAGTATGCATGTTTTGATTCTTGGGAAGTGCAGTTTTTCTGAATTTCATCACTGAGAACTGTAGTTGTTTACTCCAAATGAGTTGTTTGGAGTCAATTTGACAGGTTGACTTACTTAAAAATTTGTGATTGATTGAGCTGGAAATTATGAAGAAAGAAGGGATTTTTTTTTTGTAAGGCTAACATATTATTACAGGATTTTTTTGTTGTATTCTGTATAATGTTCAAAACGAAGAGGAAATGAATGTTCACAATGAATTACTTTGACCAGTAAAGAACTTGTGAAATGAACTTCAATATTTTAAGTTGCTAAAGAAACATGGGGCTTAGATTTTGCAGTTTTTCCAAATCCAAGATGTATATTTTCCGATAGTGATTTGATAGCTTTGAACATTTGAAGCAGAATATTATGGCTCCACATATGTTCTCGGGTTTATGAAAAAGATGTCTTGTTGGTGTGCTGTTGAAAAAAGTACTCCACAGATAGGGAGATACGGTTTTCGAAACTGCACAAATTTAGAGATAATCTGCAATTACACTTTTCTTTTGGAAACTGTACAAATCAGAGACTAATTTGGAATAGAGGGTTGCAACCAAGACTAACTTTCACATCCGACAAGGTTGTAAATTTGGGAGAGTGCCTATTCGGCAGTTATCATACTTTGTACTTATATGCAAAGCAGCACAACTAATTTGGAATAGAGAGTCGCAACCAAGACTAACTTTCACATCCGTAAAAAAAATTGAGACTAAGAGTGTGTTTGGTATGAAGGAAAACATTTTTTGGAAAATGTTTTCCATTTTCTCATGTTTGGTTGGCACAAAAGTTTTGGAAAATGTTTTCCAAATCAACTGATTTTCCCTCAAATTAAGGAAAATGACTTCCCTTCAAAATTAAGGAAAACATTTTCCAAAGCTCTCCTCCAATTTCAAATTACATTTTTTTTGGAAAACAAACATTAATTTTTTAAAAAAATATTTTCAATTTCAAAATTTATTTTTTCAACCGATCTCTGACCACCCTCCCCCCTCCCCCCCCCCCAACACCACCCCATCCCCAAAAAATTAATTTCGCTTTTTAAAAATATTTTCAACTCCAAATTTTTATTTTTAAGCTCCTACCTCCACCCCGGCCGCCCCCCTACCCACCCCTATCAGCCCCCTCATCCCCACCCCCCAACCCCTCAAAAATTAATTTTATTTTTTAAAAATACAATCAACTTCAAATTTTTATTTTTCACTCCTACCCCCCCCCCCCTACTACCCCCTATCATCACCACCCACCAAAAAATATTTTTTTAAAAAATATTTTTAATTTCATAAATTATTTTTTATTCTAGTAAAAATAAAAGATATTCCTCAAAATATTTTTTATTCATAAATCAAACACAAATCATTTCCGGAAAATATTTTCTACTCATCACCAACCAAACATGAGAAAATAAGCCCAAAATCTACTTGTTTTCCAAGAAAATATTTTCTAGGAAAACATTTTCCATGGAAAACATTTTCCTTCATACCAAACACACCCTAAGGTTGTAAATTTTGGAGAGTGCCTATTCTGCAGTTATCATACTTTGTACTTTGCTATTGTCATGGGCGTCGAGTAATGATGTTTTTAAGTTCCATATTGTTTTTTCCTTGTGTTGTGAGGCAATTCTGCAACAGTGAGTTTTGGATTGATGCTTGGGATGTAGAGTTGTTTTGTTTCAATTTTGGCTACCAAATACTTATTATTAACCATTTCACTTTCCTTCTAATGGGTTCTACTTTTTTTCAGATTCAAACATTGAGGAGACTGCGCGAGCACTGAAAGGAATTGCAGACAAAGAGAACATAATAAAAGAAAAGTCAGAGAGGATTAAGTCATTGTCATCTGAATTGGCTCGTGCACAAGCTGATCAGCTTGAAAAGCAGGTTGAGAGATTCAAGAGGAAGTTGAAGTGAAAAATAAGGAGAAAAGAGACTTCGAAGCAAATCTCTTTATCAATTTAGTCCGATAGCAGATCTCACAAGAACTATGAACAAATGATTTAAAAAGTTGGCTGAAACATAGAAAGGTGGTAGAACTCTTGGCTTTCATTAAAAATATTCTTGAAGTTTGATAGAATCTAAATCGTTAAGCAAGGAATGTAGACGACTTGTTAAACTCTAGGTAATTAAGGAGTCAACATTTTGATGATGTAGAATAAAGGAAGCCTGAGATATCATAGGATTGGAATGCTTTCCTCAGCAAACACCTTCATGTAGTCATTTTAGGGCACAAAGAAGAATGTTGGCCGCCTCATGAGAACTGGGAATTATAGTGGAGGTAGTAAGTGTTATAGGAAAATCAAATGGTGTTATAGAACACCCATTGAATGACCGGATTTTTGAAGGAAAAAGCACTGACAAATTGTTGTACTCGTCTTTATTTGACCTTTAAATGGCATGCTCAGTTGTTTGCTGTTACAATTCTTTGCTTCTAGTCTCAAGCGCGTGGCAACACATTTGTAAAAGTTCGATGGGAACCAAACCTTGTCCTCTCGTATCTCTAGATGATGTTGTTATTCTTACAATAACTTGTATTTATAAAGTTAATAAACAGAAACAGAAATAAGACGAAGCAGAAAATAATATAGAATACAAGAGTTAATCCGAGTCCACAGAAACTACTGTGTGTCCTTAAGAAATTTAATCTCCTCACTGTACCCAAGGTTATGGATTAATTTCTCCCAAGATAAAACGGATTAAACCTGTTAAAGAAATAGCGGTACCTCAAACTTCTTTAACTTCAACGAACTTAAGAGCAGCAACAAGTCACACAGACTCAGTCGATCGACACTTTGATTTTATTTGAGAGAAAAATAAATGCAGAGAAAGAAAAATTTTCAGTGATTAAAAAATCAAAATTGACTTCCTTTTATAGCCATTTTCAGCAAGGAACATGTTTGTTCAATGAAATCTGTTCAGACCCATTTAATTTAGAAAGTTGTGTCTTTTAGAAAAAAATAACAACTTTTCGAAAAATTGTGTCTGTTAGGAAAATAACTACTTTTTGGAAAAGTAACGACTTTTCGGAATGTTACCGTTATCCGCAAATTTATAAGAGATAATATTAACATAACTACTTTTTGGAAAAGTAACGACTTTTCGGAATGTTACCGTTATCCGCAAATTTATAAGAGATAATATTAACAGGATTTAACAAAAATTGATTAAATAAATTTTGTCCAAAAAATTTATCAATGAATCACATCATTTGCCGAAGCCGAGCGAGCGACGACGACGGCGCGAGGGGGCATCTTCTTCTTAGCTCTTTAAGAAGTAATGGAAGTGTTTCCTTCTATAAGGACAACAATTTCCCTTTCTTTTGCCGATATGGGAGAAATGACTTTTCATTTGCACTTTGCAAATGACTTTTCATTTTCCCTCCAAAGTAGTTTCCTCACTTTTCATATTCTCTCTTTTTCTTTTCCCATTCACACTTGCTAAAACTCAACAGATGTCACATGATAACCCCATACAGGAGTAACCGCGATGACTGTCTTCTTGTAGATACTGTGAAGCTTATATGAACGATAAGCTGCCAGTTTTCAGTTACACAACTGATTCGTTCTGCTACTGAACAGACTTTAAATTTCCAGGACTTCTTGTGGATGCGTAGAAAGATCTTTTAGCTCTTACTGCTCGTCCTATTTAGTTTTGGTAGCTACATGTAATATTTCAGCTAAACCTTGTGAAATTATTTTTTTTCTTTTTGGTCTATGCAGCTCGAAAAGACAGTGAGAAACAGAAGGAGAAACTGAAAAAACTGAACGAGCTCTTAATTTGCTGAGGTGCTCTTTATATTAAAAAACAGCTACCGAAGCTTGTGTTGTGAATAATAATTACTAAAGTCTCCCAATTTTGCTTATCAGGAGAAATGATTAGAGCAAGGCTTGAAGCCACATCGAAGATGAAGGAGCTCATGGAGGTACATGTTCTAATTACCTGTATAATAACTATGTATTCAGGATTATTACTATTGAAGATAGAAAGTTCCATCTCAATTTTTCATCTAGCTGAGTAGCTGTGATTCATACTAATGTTTCTATCTACCATGATAACCGGGAGAAGAAATGTGATGATAGAGTATGATGATTGTCATTGTAAGTAGGTGTGAAGAACAATGGAAGGATGATAAGAATCACAATGACTCAAGGCACTGGCACATAGATAGTGGAGGAAGATATTCATGAATGAAATTGTGGGTTGTTTTGGTTTTGCAAGAATGTGGTGATGTATGGCGATTTAGTTGTGAACGTTTTTGGATGAGAATCTGATTCATGGGAACCAGGTTATGCTTCCTGCACCATGCACAGCCCAGCAATAAGGGGAAAAAAGGATCAAAGTAGCATTCTGCATCAATCATAAACTGTGTAGGCATCTTTAAGTGCAGCAATTCACTGGCTTAGTTACAAGACCAAGAAAGAGTTGGAGAACTCGAGAAGTTTGAAGACGTGCTCTCTATCTATGCTTTGCTTTGTAGATGATGTTAATCCATTATATAAATGTTAACCTGGCTCATTCCTTCTGCTTAAAATCCAGGTGCATGGGGCATGGCTTCCACGTTGGCTTGAAGTTCATATGACTCACTACAAGGTATTTTGAGCAAAAATCATAACTAACCTCTTGTAAATGGATTGCTGACTCTGCTGTGAATTTCAGTCTCTTCTGGAGAAGCATTGCGAGGAGCACGGAAAACCTGCTGAACACAATGATACAAAAGGTACATGTCTTGTTGCTACTGGATCCTGTTTAACTATTGATTATTGAACGAATTCTTGTTTGAGTTACTATTCTATCCTGTTTACCCTTTTTTCTCTTGCTCTTATGCAGTTGAGAAGAAGGCTCAAGCTGAGGTATGGGCTGCGCCACATATAGAAACAGTCAAAACAGTAAGTCAGCTTTGCATCTTATTACCATATCAATTAAATTAATTTATTGGATGAGTTCTCGGCACTTACGAAAGCCAGAAATGCTATGATGTCAATACTTTGAATGTCTCACATTTCCATTCTTTGTTTCTCATCATTTTGTGTTTAACCCCACCCACTCATTTGGCACCTCTAGGTATACATTAACGAGTAAGTTATTACATTAACTCCTTATCTCTTCATGGAAATAAGTACTTAAACAATAAAACTAAACTAATTTGAGATTTCCTGTTAACAAAGCAGTAATGGTACCTTGCTAGGTAAAACTGTTAACATGGTAGAGTATCTTTGTTTCTTCCCAAGAGGTGAGTTCTCTTATGACAGTCACCAGATATCAAGAGTTAGTAGGACAAGCTAAAGAGTGGGGAGTAAGATGACTTCCAGATCTGGGAAGACTCTCTATTAGTTTTTTTTTACATGTAGATACAATTATCTACTTCAAACATTTAATTTACTCCTAAAGCTAGTTTTTTGTGCTGTATTTGTTATCAAGATAGAGGATCTTAATAATGTCTCCTGTTTGCTGTTCTACTTTTTGAGGAAATGGATGCCTGCTGTGAAGGAACTGTTGGGAAGTAGGAGAACAAATAAAATAGTTTTGATGATTGATAAAGTGAAGGCATGGTGTCGTATGTGTACAATTATGAGAGATTGAGGCGAAGAAGAAAAAGAATTGAGGCAAAGAAGAAAAAGTGCAGAATTGTAAAAAAGGAAAAAAGAAACAAATATGGAAATAAATAAAGAAGGAAAGAAATAAAAAAGTAGCAATCCAAGCCAAAGAAGGAAAGAAATAAAGAAATACAATTCAGTCAAATAAGGAAAGAAGTAAATATAGACAAGTTCAAGAAGGAAAAGGATTTGTAATTCCTTTCCTTGTAGAAGTTGAAGGCAAATCAAATCTATAAAAGAATCAAGAAGTTGAAGCAAAAAAGTGTCTTTGCAATCACAAAAATTGAGAGAATTTTTCCCGCAAAGCCAGAACGATAGGTATTGCATATTCACGAAATATTATCTTGAGAGCAGTATTTTCTGGAGAAAAAACGCAGGTCTTCGTCACAAAAACGCAGGGACCAGGTTCACGTTCATCCACACAAAATAAAGACCAGGTTCACCTTCGTCACAGCAAAATAAGGACCAGGTTCATGAAACCTGTTTTACTCAGACTATTGGATATTGAAGTTTGATTAATTAAAGTCTAGGGTTATTAGTCTTTGTTGATGTGTTCTAGGTTTATTATTGAGTTGTAATAATTCCTAGATTTGTAACAAGAAGTGGGTTTGACTTCTTGGGAGTTGAGTCTTGAGAGATTTGTAACAAGAAGTGGGTTTGACTTCTTGGGGGTTGAGTCTTGAGAGAATTGTACAAAGGGTGGGTTTGGCTCTTTGTAGGGTTGAGTTCAGTGAGGGTTGTAACAAAAGTGAGTTTGGCCTTTTGGAGAGGTCGATTGTAGTCAATCGAGAGAGGTAGTAGAGATAAGGCTTTCTGATTATTGAGTTGTAATCACAAAATCTTATAGTTGAATTAATAAAACGAGGTTTTTCCTTCCTTGAGTGAGGAAGGTTTTTAATTTAATAAGTGTTTGTGTTTTTATTTAAAAGCAACTTACAAGAACCTGGTTCTTGTTCTGGGGTAAGGTTTCTTCAATTGGTATCAGAGCGGGTCTTTTCATTAAAAGACTAACATCTTGAAAAGGATCAATGGCTGCACCACCTACACCACAGGAAGGAGCTTCACAAACTCGACCACCACTGTTTAATGGAAAGTATTATGGATGGTGGAAGAATCGTATGATGGATCATTTACTAGGAGAAAATCCAGATCTATGGGGAGTCGTGTTGGACGGTCCAACATACCCATGAAGAATGAAATTGATGGAACCACTCAAGTACCAAAATAGGAAAGAATGGAATGCTGCAGATAAACTTGCAATTCAGAACAATGCTAAAGCAAAAAAGATCTTGATATGCGGAATAGGTCCAGATGAATACAATCGAATATCATCATGTCAAGATGCAAAAGCAATATGGGAAACTTTGCAAACTGCTCATGAAGGAACAACTCAGGTAAAAAAGTCTAAAATTGATAACTTGAACAGACAATACGAACTATTTCGAATGGCAGAAGGTGAAACTATCCAAGAGATGCACACCAGGTTCACTGCTATTATTAATGAAATCTACTCACTAGGTGAAATAATTTCCAATGGGAAAGCGGTCAGAAAACTTTTGAGTGTTCTTCCAGAATCTTGGGAAAGTAAAGTAGAAGCCATTACTGAAGCCCGTGATCTAGATAAGTTAGCTATGGATGAACTCATTGGAAATCTCATGACCTATGAACTCAAGAAAAACAAGAAAAAGAATTGGAGGCAAAAGAAAAGAGAGAACGGGTTCTTACAGGCACAACACCAGAAAATTTTGAGGACGAAAACATTGCGTTAATGACCAAAAGGTTCTCAAGAATGTTAAAAAAGGGACAGGTGTACCACAAGAGGAATAGTTCAGAAAAAGAAAAGGAAATCAAGAATGATAAGTACATTCCCACAAACAGAAGAATGACCAATCAAGAAGCAGATCTTTCAACGAGAAGAGCCTTTGCCGCTATGGGGGACTTATCTGAAGAAGAATTTGAGGATGGAGGGTTCGAAAATCAGTCACTACTTGCAATAGAACAATCAAATAAATATGATTTTCTTGCACTCATTGCTAAAACAGATTCTGAAGATGATGAAGAAGATGAAAAACAAAGCAAGGTAAGTTTTCATCACATCAAAGTAAATATTGAATCATATTCTAAAAGAGAACTAGAGTCCTTATTGAGTACTCTTATAGATGCATATCAGTCTGTCAATTCTGAAAGAGAACAAGTGATGGAAAACTATGCATCTTTAAGAGAAGTCAATGAAAATCTTGAGAAACACAATCACTTTCTTCAAAATAAATTAAAAGAACAAATAAAATCTCAGAGTTAAGTCACAAGGGCAAAAACTCTGCTAGTGAACTTCAAGTAGCTCTAGAAGAAAAACTAAAATTGTTAACCATAAATATCAAGCTTTAACAGAAAGGAATAGGTTGTTACAAGAAAATCTTGATCATACCAAACTGGATCTGGAAAGAATCTTAGATGGACCAGGTCTTCTGAAATTTTAACTCAGATTCAAGAAAAGCAAACCACTAGTCGAAGTGGATAGGTTTTAAAAAACAAATAATCTTGTGTCACACACTATTCACATGTCTAAAAGTTTATGCACTCATTGTGGAAACTCAGGTCATTTAAAGAATCAATGTAAAGCTTTATTTGAGGCTTTTCAGAAAAATGTTAAGTTCACCAAAAAGGAAGACTGATACGGCTAAGAACCTGGTTCGAAATAAAAATGTCCAAATAAAAGGTTTTCTTATTTGCCTTTATGGGCTAGAAGAAATCTTATTCATCCTTTTACTCACATAAAGGGGCCCAAGCTAATCTGGGTTCCCAGACTAATCTTTGACTAGTGTTTCAGGTGAAGGTGAGAGGGAAAAGGCCAACTTGGTACATGAATAGTGCATGCTCCAAATGGTGCTAAAAATGGTAGAAAATTCCTCTCGCTCTTTGATTTTCAAGGAGGCAGTTTATTCCTTGAAAGGATGAGAAAAATGAAAAAAAAGTTGAAGAAAGTGACATGATATCAAACATCTTTGATGATGCAAATTTAGGAAACACTGCATATGAACCTGGTTCACAGCTAACAATCATTGATGCACCTGCAACATGAATTACTACTAATCTATGGTTCTGGAGATTGAGAAATATTAGAGCAATCGGGACAGTAAGAGTATGGCACACCTTCAGGGGGAACTTTGTTGTGTGAACCTGGTCAGTGTTGTTCAGTGGAAGGTATTAAAAATTGACAAGGGTGGTTCTCTATGACAGCTTGAGATTCGTTTGATCTTGGAGAATATGATGATGAGATACGACATTCTCATGAAGGCCTTGAATATGAAGAACTTGAGAAAAATCAGTCAAAGCATGGTCTTATCGAAACAAGTTGATGCATTATCATGATTTCCTTTAATAATTGGCTAGTAAACAAATAATCTTATGCTTGAGTGATTATACAATGATATCTGCTAACTCAACCTCGTACTGCAACAGGTACACACTCAAATCACATCTCAAACATGTTTAGAAAGTCTGCGGATGTTATCTCTCTCTTTGCTAACACTATTAAGTAAATCATGAAGAAACACAAAAAAAAGGGGACCTGGTTTCTCTGTAATACTCAGGTATGTACCATCCTTTTTCAATTCATTAATTTCCTGAGTTTGGGTCAAACATAAGCACTAATGAACCTGGTCGATCATCAAAAATTCAACTTTCTTAAAGATCACCAAGAACCCTCTTTGACAATAAGCATCGTTCAATCTCAAACTGCTCTAATGATGAAAATCTCAGCATTGAATCACTCAATGCTTTAATTTAGGGGGAACCTTGCTTTACCACCCACATCTGAACCAGGTTCACATACTCCAAATTGATATTTCATCCATTCCAAGTGTATAACTTGTCTATCTCTCAGGGGGAACAATTCTCACATAAATAAATTGTTGCTTGCTTTCATTATTGATAAACACATCTCTTTGTGCACCAAAATGTGATGAATCTCTTACTGGTAGTTGGTACTCCTTCAAAGTTGTCATCAAGAAAAAAGCTATCACAAAAAAAAAAAGGGGAAAGAAAATCATGGAGGAATGAAAATGTTACGGAGTAAAGTTAAAAAAAAAAAAAGGTGATGATGTATCTCATGTTTCTCTTGATGAAATTTCACATTCTAAGAAAACTGATCAGAATAAGAAGCTGGTGCACAATGGGCATACTGGAAAAATTATCAATGGCAGTAAACATCCCTTTCTTCCTTACTTTAGTAATCTTTGTCTCAATCCTTATCCTCAATTTTAGACTCTTTTGACTCTATTTGTGTGCTTATGTCTGTCTCATACTCATGATATTATATGTTTTTTATTAAGGGCATAAACTGGTACATATTTGTTTATTTCGTTTCTCATTGAGATCTTAATTGTGTATGAGTTTAAGATGACTAATATCCTCAGATTAACTAACCATTTTGTTAGAAGAAGTGTACTTGAAAGTGTTGCCCAAGTGGCTATGAGTTAAAATGATATTGCACTCATTGAATTTTATTCGAGTTCTTTGGTTATTGGTTTTCAATGATGCCAAAAGGGGGAAATTATATAATGTGGATAGACATATGCATAGTTTGTCATCATCAAAAAGGGGGAATTGTTGGGGAATGAGAAAACATGAAGTTTGTAGTTTTGATGGATGACAAAGAATTGAAGTTTTGATCACTAACAAAGAGTCTTGATGTGTAACAAATCATTGGTTATCATCATCAAAAAGGGGGAAAAATGTTGGGAAGTAGGAGAACAAATAAAATAGTTTTGATGATTGATAAGTGAAGGCATGGTGTCGTAGTGTACAATTATGAGAGATTGAGGCGAGAAGAAAAAGAATTGAGGCAAAGAAGAAAAAGTGCAGAATTGTAAAAAAGGAAAAAAAGGAAACAATATGGAAATAAAAAAGAAGGAAAGAAATAAAAAAGTAGCATCCAAGCCAAAGAAGGAAAGAAATAAAGAAATTACAATTCAAGTAAATAAGGAAAGAAGTAAATATAGACAAGTTCAAGAAGGAAAAGGATTTGTAATTCCTTTCCTTGTAGAAGTTGAAGGCAAATCAAATCTATAAAAGAATCAAGAAGTTGAAGCAAAAAAGTGTCTTTGCAATCACAAAAATTGAGAGAATTTTTCCCGCAAAGCCAGAACGATAGGTATTGCATATTCACGAATATATTATCTTGAGAGCAGTATTTTCTGGAGAAAAAACGCAGGTCTTCGTCACAAAAACGCAGGGACAGGTTCACGTTCATCACAGCAAAATAAAGACCAGGTTCACCTTCGTCACAGCAAAATAAGGACCAGGTTCATGAAACCTGTTTTACTCAGAACTATTGGATATTGAAGTTTGATTAATTAAAGTCTAGGGTTATTAGTCTTTGTTGATGTGTTCTAGGTTTATTATTGAGTTTAATAATTCCTAGATTTGTAACAAGATGGGTTTGACTTCTTGGGAGTTGAGTCTTGAGAGATTTGTAACAAGAAGTGGGTTTGACTTCTTGGGGGTTGAGTCTTGAGAGAATTGTACAAAGGGTGGGTTTGGCTCTTTGTAGGGTTGAGTTTCAGTGAGGGTTGTAACAAAAGGTGAGTTTGGCCTTTTGGAGAGGTCGATTGTAGTCAATCGAGAGAGGTAGTAGAGATAAGGCTTTCTGATTATTGAGTTGTAATCACAAAATCTTATAGTTGAATTAATAAAACGAGGTTTTTCCTTCCTTGAGTGAGGAAGGTTTTTAATTTAATAAGTGTTTTGTTTTTTATTTAAAAGCAACTTACAAGAACCTGGTTCTTGTTCTGGGGTAAGGTTTCTTCAGGAACAATGGGTGGTAATGACAACTAACCTCAAGCCACAAATGGGTGAGGACCAAGGATTAATTTGAGATCTATAGACATCTAAAAGCGCCATAACTCCACATATTGTCAAGGTTCAGGAGCTAGCAAAACCTCACTTTCAGGTAACATCCCTTATCACATTAAGGAATATAATTCCCGTCGTTCTACATGCATCAAATGTATAACTTACACCTATTTTTTCGGTTTTATTATCAAATGTGATGAAAGCATAATTTTTTCACAGGAACTTAAGAAATTTAGCAAGCCATACATTGATCAAGTTGCCACTGCTACAAAACCTCATGTTGGAAAAGTTCGTATTGCTGTAAAGCCATATAGAGATGTGCAGTTCATCATTATGGGAAGTTCCTGGAGTCTGCAACAATATACCATAATCAGGTGTGTTAAAATAAAGTGAAAACGACAGTTCCTGAAATATTCAGATCTCGTATAGGTTTTACTTGTGGTTGAGATACGCAAGTCATAGTCTGTTTCTAAACATTTCCTGTAATTTTACTGCTGCATCAGTTTCTCATGTATTCAATTTCCGACAACCTCGTAGACGACCCAAAAATAAAATGGAATAAAATAATCCTGGAGAGTCTGAAGTTACCTTTTCTGTCTGTCTTCTTGGCGCCTCTGTTTCGTATCGAGAGGCTTAACTTTGTAGAATGATTTTGCTGAAGCTACTAAATTATCCACACATAACTCCACGGAATGTGTTGCAAATCAGTTGATGAAGAGTGCTTTAGCTTCCAGTTTGTATTCCCAACAATTCCAATTTTCGAATGCTTTTGTGATTTAGCTCTGCCAGTAGGGAGTATCTGTTTGAGCTCTGTATTAAAAGGTAGACCCTTCACTTGGTATTGTCAAATGAAAGACAAACAGATCTTTAGGCAATTAGCGGTAAGGGATAAGGGTCCAGTTTACTCTGCTCCCTATTAGCCTTTCTCCACAGTGATCTACCCTTCTATATTGAAGCGTCTGTAGATCTACTTAATTCTACAAGGCTCAGAATTGTCTGTATTTTATTATTTGTGACAGTAAAAAGGCGAAGAAACCTACTCGACATGGTCATTCACACCATTCACGGCCGTAAGTCCAAGAGGGCGCACACAGACACGTAGGGCGAGGTAGTACAGTGCTTTCATCAGAAATCAAGTATTTCACAGTTTGCAGGTATCACGTTAGCAATTTGCCTCCTTTATTTACCTGGTTTAAATTAATTTATGGATGCATTTATATATCTTGAGCTGAATTTATGTATGACTTGGATCAGATTCATAGTGTTAGCTTTTCAGATTAAAGGTTAATGGTAGTAGTAGCATGTTTTTAAATTAGATTGCAGTCTAAGAAATGTTCTGAAGTTCCTTGGTATACATGCCTGTACTTGTTCTTTTGTGCTGCTATAAGGTGACTTTTGCTAAAGAAAATACTCCTATGTCAGTGTATTATTCATGGGTGGGACACGGGTAATTCTTGATGGCTTGTAACAAAAATAATGAGATCAGTGAGTTGTTTATTTGGAAATGTGAGTCATGACCATTCTTGGCCAAAATCCGAAGTAGCACATTTCCCACATTCTTTATCCTTGTACCAAGTACACCCGGATTTACTCCAAATGATTGATATAGGATTTTTTCTAGGGACTCGAGTTCCATGCTTTCGAGAATAAAGCAGTAAAACTAGGCCTCGGTAATTTTCTGGTCAGTCTCATTCTTCTACTCTTTCCTGGAAGTCGATGACTTAGCTTATTACCTTTGCCACCAAAGAAGATTTCGAACCAATGCTCAAGCCTCAGGTAAACCTTATCTCAAAGAAAAAAAATGAGTTCGACCCAATGCTTTATTTTTGTCTTAGTTGATCCTGATTCGACATTAGAAGAACATTGATTTTCCCCAATAGCAAGTAAACTTTTGTCTATAAATACTGCATATTTGATTCAACTGAAGTGTGAAGTGACTTTTGCGTCTGTATGTGGTGAAAAAGGGCTACTCCCAAGGATGTCAATGAGTTGGTACGTTTCATGAGCCAAGATATGTAAAATTCGCTATAACTTGTAAGAGAACTAGATAGGCATAGCGAAATACTTGTAGTTAGCAATGAATGAATTTATAGTTTCAACGAAATAGTATGGGGACATCAAACTATTATGTTCATATCGAGTAGCTATCAATCATCTTCTTTGACTAAATTTTGCACTTCTTTCACAATTACAGTATTTACTGCTACTTGTATGACGCTGGGTTCATTTCATCTCATTTGCAGATGGGTCATGTCATTGTTTCACTGGGCGCTTGGAGTATCAGTCAGATCTGCAGATTCTGCATAGATTTTTCATTTGACATTTAAAGAAAAGTAAAATGAGTTGGATATTTCGAGTTGACCAACTAACACCCATAAGGGCATATGTAGACTAAAAGTTGGACGCGAGGGTATAAATTGACCAAATTTTAAACGGGGTATATTTAGACCTTTCGAATAGTTTAGGGGCATATTTGATCCTTTTCTCTTGAATATAAATTTCAAGTGATAATACATAAAAATGACGTGAAAAATCCATTTGGCATTTAAATAAAAGTAAAATAAGTTGGATATTCCGAGTTGGCCAACTAATGCCCAAAAGGGCATATGTAGACCAAAAGTGGACGGCGAGGGTAAAATGGACCAACTTTAAACGGAGGTATATATCTAAACCTTTTCAAATAGTTTAGGGGCATATTTGACCTTTTCCCTAAAAAAAATATAGTTAAAATGTATTTCTGAAATTTAATAAAATAAATTTCGAATTAAAATAATTTTGTCATAATTCGTTAAAAATAGATAAATAAAATATAAAGTTATTTTCTCTGAGATGTTCCCATCTTCTCCTCTCTAGCTCCATGGCGGATCCATGTTTTTTCAGGTAAGCTAATCACTCCATTTTCGTCTTATTTACAGTTAATTACACACTTGCCATTCTTCTCATACGCCTAATAATCTACACTTTCGAATCTCTGTTACGTATATTAAATACATGAAGATTTTCAAACCCTAATAATGTTATA
Organism: Solanum peruvianum; assembly: GCA_027705065.1. Lineage (NCBI taxonomy): Eukaryota > Viridiplantae > Streptophyta > Magnoliopsida > Solanales > Solanaceae > Solanum > Solanum peruvianum. The sequence continues at coordinate 21,144 of JAKWJD010000167.1, forward strand.
ATAAGGGAATTTGCATTGAAAAAGATGGATTGGTTTCAATTAGTCTATCTACAAATCAGAAATTGAAGTAATAGAACAAAAGTTATACAAAATCGACCTAATTACCGTAAACTATTAGTAGACTCTGTGGCTGAACCAGAATTTCATTAGGAGGTTCAAAAATATGAAGAAGCTAAGGGATTCAACATCTTATATTATATAAATCAAAAATATTTTTTCAACCTTGTATCTACAATGTAATTTTTGGTGGAAGGGGTTCGGATGACACTCCTTGCTCCTACCTAGCTCCGCCCTTGTGTAGACTATGTCATTGGCAGGTTCGTGTTAAAAGGCAGGTGATGCATGTCTCGCGTCTTCAAATCCTGCACAGAAACGAACAAGAAAAGCAAAACCAAAGAAATGAATACAGATTTTTACAGCAATACATTCATATACTAAAATTTAACTACAGACTCCTCAAACTTGCACGGTATTTCAAACAATTCCAATGCATATTGTAATAAACAAGTAATACACAAGAAGATGAAACCCAAACATCTTTTAGCATTTGCCGGAGATAAAATAAATCAAACTTAATTATGCAAGTCAAAGCTGAACACTCGAAAAGAGCAAATTATGTGTGGGAAAAAGAAAGTGGAACATAGATGCAAATCTGAATCAAGATGCACAACATGAATGAGTTTATGTTAGCTTTTCCAGTTAAAAAAGGTGTCTTTGAATCCGTAACATACTGATGTAAATAAGATTAACATTTTTGCAGGGTTTATAAACTGCACAATAAGATTAAATCAGTTCCAATTTCTGTGTACTAGATCCAACATCCTTGTTCCAAAGAGAAAATTGGTAATTGTTCTTTTTATCTTTCGAAATGTAATAGTTATGGCTTGATTAAAATTAAGGGGTAAAATTCTCTTATAAACTGTTATTTCTTTTTTATGTTATTTCATAGAACAGGTGATATTCCTCTATTAAGATCACATACCAAAAAACCATTCCATCCTACTCTCTTTTGACAAGTTTTGACAAAAAATGATTGTAATGTAGAGGTACTGTTTATTGGTAAGGTTTATTGTTAGTTTGTTTGTTCATTTTAGTTGCATATAAAGAATATATTTTTCATCATTCCTATTTCAGATGCGATGAATCAATTTGATTTGATTTACCCCCTGCTTAATTGGAACTTATAATCCATTATTACGACTTCATTGATGCCTACCATCTGGAATTTAAGCAGAGAACCTAATAGAATGGTTTACATATTCCATTCCTTACCTGGTGTCTACCAAATATAAGAAGTACCTTTGAAAGATGTGTAAGATTTTAATGTTATAGACTGTTGTATTTATGTCTCTTTAATATTTGGTATTATATAGGACAGACTTTCAGAAGGAAAGCCGAAATTTTCATGAAGATAGATTGGGGCTACTCCATGAAGTTCCAAATTTAGGGAATAAGACAGCGGTTGCCTATTTCATACTTCATGTTGTAGATAATAAATTTTGCGTTTAGAAAATTGTCAAATACTCGAGACTTTCAAATACTAACAAGTGTAGTATTATATTCTAACACTGAATATTACAATCTCAATAATTCCTGTGATTCTTCTTTTCACAAATAAATTTGCAGTCACTTTTTCATTTTGTAATTTCTGTTTTTCCTTTGTGTTTTTATCCAAAGTGTTGCCTTAGAGTTATTTGTGAGCAGAGAAAAATCTTATTATGTTACCTTATCATCTAATGGACATTTGTTTTCCAGGTCATAACTTTTGATAATTATGGAGTCTCAGGTCACTGTAACCATCAAGACGTTCATCAAGGTGTACGGTAGGTTATTTATCATATTCTGGTAGCCATTGATAGTACTTTGCATATGAAATTAGTCACTATATTCTGGTATTATTTGGGTGTGGCGATGCGCTCTTTCAGATTTTATAAACAGATTTAATTAGTATAGACACTGATATTTAATACTAGCAAAGTTTCATAGTGTTCCTATTTCTTTTTAGTTTGATATCTCTCTTTTACTTGATTAAGTTTTTTGAACAGGAATCATTATAAGGGATTCTTTACTTTTCTTTGTTGAAATTATAATTGACTGACATGCCGATAACATGTTGTGCATTTTGTACAACGAGGAAACGTTGATGAGTTGGACACTCCTTTGTAGATGTAAGCCTTCAAACTAAATCTTCTTCATGACTTAACTCACTAACTTCACCATAATTCTCCCATTATGATAGCCACATTTGTATGTTTACTTTAGGTCCTATGATTTTTGGAGTCTCTTAGTCATATCAGAGATTTATATACCAGTAGAAAGTGGAAACTATAAAGAATTCTAGTACTTCTTTTTCTTTTTTAGTTGTTGTATAATACCAGCCCTATTAGCTTAAATCGAGTGACATGGTTAGTGAGGACTCATATAGCCAATTCCAACTTGGGTTTGAGATTATGGTGTAATTGTTGTTGTAGCATATACTTCCACTAGTCTTCTAAAATCTTTGGTAGTGTAATATGTAAGGCTTAGAATTAGTAGCTTTAGTTTTAACTTAAATTTCCTTGCAATGCTTAACGCAAACCTCTATTTTATGTCTTTCAACTGCTCATGCTGTTGATACAATTACTACTTTAACAATAGAAATGGTTATTCAATTTGCAGAAAACTGTTGCAAGATACTTCACATAAAGAAGTTGACGCCTGGGAGCTTGTGAGTTCTTCCCTTGTCTCGTTACCTTTGATTCTACTTGTAGACTTTTATTTGAGTTTCTTGGGAATATCATACAAGAACTACGTCTGTGTCTCAATTCCAAGCATGTCGGAATCGACTGTACAAATTTTACTGACTATGTCGTCCCTTATATGCTCATCTTTTTCTTGGGAGTATCATAGCTTGCAGAATTCAAATGTTAACCGGTTTTGCATTCCTATCTATGACTATGGTTGTTATCTTTGCCTATATATCACAATTTTACGGTTTAAGTTTTTGACTGGAGGCTGTGATTCATCATTTCCAGGTTAGCACTAGCATATTGCGCAAGTACAGTGGACCAGTTGACATATGGCTGTCCCTTCTATCTGCTAAGTTCCATTTAAGCGGAGTAAGGCATTGTTTGCTAAATGAACATCCCAGAAGGAGCTTAGCTGCAATGGCTCAGCACAAGAGCCAGTGGGTTTGGTATGTAGTACCTTTGCTATATTATCTATCTTGCTTAAGATGGTTACGTATAAAAAAGTCCGATCAGCACACCGTACATGTTTTATGACTATCTTTTTGTTTGCCTTTTTCAGGTTTCGCAAGCTATTTGTTTCTTTCTCAAGTTACACATATGTTAACTGCCTTAAGAAGATCAATTAGATACATATAAGGTTATTGGTTCCTCAAGACACTTGATCAGTTCCGCATCTCAGAAGCTTTAGAAAGTGAAGGCAGTGTTAGAATTACTGGTAATAAAAAAATATTATTTATTAAGTAATAAGTGCTTTGGTTTTGGTGAATAATATAGTTTTGGTGGCACATAGTTCAGTTAATTATAGATTAGTTCCTATTCTAATTCTCTTCTTTTTTTTTGCTTCCTCTTTTGAACAACATTGCTGGACTTTTGAAAATGTTATCATTTTTGTGTGATTTACATGAATGACCTTGAACTTTTGATACCGTTTGCTCCAAGAAGTTTAACAAATTTTATCTCATAAATGGAACTTCTGATTGTTGTGGGATAAGATTCTGATTAAAACTTTAAGATCACTCATTCTCAAGGTTACTTAGTGTTATATTTTGAAGGAGTGATTACAAATTGAGGAAGAGAAATGTAATGTTAGCAGTAAACACATTTAAATATTTGTTTCGATTCATCAATTTGAGACATCCTATACTCTCTAAGAACTACCACAAATACACATATATATGAAACTTATAAGATAAATGAGAATTTCTTTTATAGGTGTTCTATTTGTTTACAATACTTCTATACGAAGATTTTCCTGAAGTATCGACAAATTAAAATAGAAGCCTACTTCCTAACTAGACTGAGGCATATGTGCCTTAGAAAATTAGAGGAACCTTATGAAGTAATCATGTTATACCCACATCAAAGTTAGAACATTTGAATAAATTCAACGAGGGAATACAGAAGTTTCCCTCAGTTTCTTTAGAATCTGGAACTTCACAGTACAACTTTGAAATAGATAGAAGCCTCAGGAATAGCTGAGATATTCAACTTAGAGCGGAGTCCTCAGGGCGCACGCCCCGAGAACCCCCCTCTACCCCCCCGGAGTCCTCAGGGCGCACGCCCCGAGAACCCCCCCGGAGTCCTCAGGGGCACAGCCCCGAGAACCCCCCCCGGAGTCCTCAGGGCGCACCCCCCTCTACCCCCCCCCGGAGTCCTCAGGGCGCACGCCCCGAGAACCCCCCCCCCCCCCCGAGTCCTAAGGGCGCACGCCCGAGAACCCCCCCCCTCTACCCCCCCGGAGTCCTCAGGGCGCATGCCCCGAGAACCCCCCCCCCCACCCTACCCCCTACCCCGGAGTCCTCAGGGCGCACGCCCCGAGAACCCCCCCACCCCCTACCCCGGAGTCCTCAAGGCGCACGCCCCGAGAACCCCCCCACCCCTACCCCGGAGTCCTCAGGCGCACGCCCCGAGAACCCCCACCCCACCCCTACCCTGGGTCCTCTCAGGGCGCACGCCCCTAGACCCCCCCCCCCACCCCCCCCCCCCACCCCCACCCCCTACCCCGGAGTCCTCATGGCGCACGCCCCGAGAACCCCCACCCCCACCCCCTACCCCCGGAGTCCTCAGGGCGCACGCCCCGAGAACCCCCCCACCCCCTACCCCCAGAGTCCTCAGGGCGCCCGCCCCCCGAGAACACCCCCACCCCCTACCACCACCCCGAAGTCCCAGGGCGCACGCCCCGAGAACCCCCCTACAACCCCGGAGTCCTCAGGGCGCACGCCCCAAGACCCCTACCCCCCCGAGTCCTCAGGGGCGCACCGCCCCGAGAACCCCCCTACCCCCCGGAGTCCTCAGGGCGCACGCCCCGAGAACCCCCCTACCCACCCCCCCCCCCCTACCCCCCCCGGAGTCCTCAGGGGCACGCCCCGAGAACCCCCCTCTACCCCCCCGAGTCCTCAGGGCGCACGCCCCGAGAACCCCCCTCTACCCCCCCCGGAGTCCTCAGGGCGCACGCCCGAGAACCCC